>SKCR01054339.1:0-29726 GCA_019454045.1 Zanthoxylum bungeanum | reverse complement strand
ACACATTTTGCCCAATTTCAAGTTTCAAATACAACCTAAAATTGGGGAAAATTGATCTAATCCAATTTTCTTGAAATTGATCATGCACAACTTCATTCAACCTCATTCAAGCATAATGCATCAAACATTCAACCAAATCATGCCTAAATCGAGTTTACCCAAATTAAAGTTTTGACAAAAATAAGCAAATTGGGGAAAATCAATCCAATCAATTTTATTTTTCAAATTGATTACATACAACTCAAATTCAATCATATATAATCATTCTCAACAATCAATTAGACAGAATCAAGCAAAATCAAAAAGCCCCAATTTGCTCAAGAACCCTAATTCGGTTTTCATGCAATCAAAGCTCTGATACCATTGTAGAGTTCAAATCAAGTCCCAGATCAACAAATCATGCATGAAAATCACATATGAACACATCAAAGAGGTGGCGGAATCAACTCACATTGAATTTCGGTTTTGATGTTTGAAGAACAAGGTGCGATTTTTGAGCTCCCTCCAAGCTCGGCAATGGCTTCCTTTGACAGTGGACTGCTCGGTTTTGGGCGTGTAGATCTCCACCATTTTCGGCCATTGGATCACCATTGAAGCTCCAAGCTTCAAGCTTCCTTGCTCACAACTCACTTCCCTATCACCTTTGTATCACTCCTAGAGTGTGCTAGCACCATCATCTTCCATTTTGCTTCTCAATGCTCGGTCAAACCAGAACAAAAGAAGAAGAATCGGCAGTGATGCCGTGAAGAGAGAGGAGAAAAGAGAGGGAAAGAGAAAAACGTATGCCTTGCATGTATGAGAGAGAGGACCGAAAAGTATGTCTAAAAAGTGAAAAGAAAAAGTAATTTATATTTATTCATTTATTTTCCAAAAATAAATAAAACAAATTATATATTCCAACCTTTTCATATTCCATCACTTTTATTTATAACTTTAAGTCATATCACATCACTTTTTCAAATCACATCTATTCACTTTAATAAAGTGACATGTTGTCAAGTCACATCACTCAAAGTGACAATTGATTTGACGATTGACGCGACGAGCGATTTGACGCTTGATGTGACTTGCGTGCCGCGCTCGAATTCGAAATGCGAATGCGCTCGCAATCACTCTCGGGCTCGGGTTCGCTAATTCCAAATTAACGAATTTTCCGTCGCGTCGTAATTAAGTGATTACGCTTAGCGAATTCACTATTCACGTCGCTAACGAATTAATTCTAAATTAATTCGTTCGCCCGAATTAAAATCTAATTTTAATTCCGCGTCGAAATCCAATTTCGATTAATATATCGAATATATTAATTTTATCGATTAATTCCAAATTAATCGTTCTCTCTCTTTAACGATATTTTATCCGAGATAAAATATCTCCGTAAATAATCCCAGATTAATTTTCTCTCTCATCGAATTAATCCCAGATTAATTCTATCTCTCTCTTTTAATTAATCCCAGATTAATCAAAGTGCGAGTAATACATCATCGGTGAATCTTCAGGAAGCGACCCATGAGATCTCCGGATATGTTGGCAGTAAATACGATCGTCGGACTGTCCGAACACGTAAGTACCTCGTACTACGTTTATATCGATTTACAAGACAAGGTTGGCTTCTAGCAAAGCGCCATGCCTACCCAATTCTCCAGAAATATTCTTACAGGAATATATAGATCTGTATCAAGCGTAGTATACCGTAGTATTGTGTATATCAGCCCAGTATCGGATAATCACGTGCTAGGGCTGGGGCTGGATAAGTGTCTGCCCCGTCCGAAACACATATCGGATGTCTGGTAACATAGTCTCTATAATCGGATATACATGACCTGGTCACAATATCCCGATTGGTTGCGCAACACTCAAGAGCACTAGTACCGTATCCTGCGTGACATCAACTCCAAATGACTGAAGTGACACTTCCGTCTTGACATCACACCCAATACTCTACGACTCTCTGATAAACCCAGAAGTGGTGTACTCAGAACCTGTAAAAGTCCCCTACCACCAAAACCAAAGTTATCGATTATCGTAAGTATAGCGATGTAAGTCTCAGGTTAAGACCATACACACCTACCTTGATTCGGCCTCCCATAGACACATAGTCATAATACCAATGGGATTCCGAGGGGTCTATCCAGAGCGAAGCTGTTTCCCGTACCATCGGTGAAACACGACCTCCTATCGCACTTGCATAAGTATCCAATACTTATATATATGAGAACTATGCCGTTGTGCCCTCACAACACGCACAAGTGCAATACTAGCCTATTCCGCATTATCGATGTCCTGTCTCGATAATACTACGGCTAGGGATATTTAATGATTAATCCTTCGTGGACTGATACTGTCTCATATCATCTCAATCCAGGAACTAATCATAGGACCTCTCTTCATTTATATATCTATGGTGATCTAATCACAAATGATGAGAGTGCAATTTCCTTATTACATAGTTAATTTGCTACAACAACACAATGATCTGTGCAAATAGTGACGCTATGGGTCATTTTGTCCAACAGTAGCAACCTTCCATGACCTAATTGGAACAACATACGCAATTAAACTTAAGTTCTTCCCCTTTGTCCTGAAGGATAGAGCTATGAACTGGTTGTATTCTTTAAGACCTAGGTCAATAGGAACATGGGGTGAGATGACTCAGGCGTGCTTTAATAAATATTTCCCACATCATAAGACGAATGCCTTGAAAAGACAAATCTCTACCTTCATCCAGAGAGACAATGAAACCATTTATCAAACGTGGGAGAGGTATAAGGAGATGCTAGCTAGTTGCCCTCACCATGGGTATGAGAGTTGGCATGTAGTGAGCTATTTTTATGATGGACTAACCCATAGAGAGCGTCAATTTGTGGATACAATATGCAATGGTGAGTTTATACGGAAGGACCCTGATGAGGCATTTGAGAACTTAGATGAATTAGCTGAGAAATCTCATAAATGGACTGGACCTAATGCCATAGATAACACTGATAGGACACACCACACTCCTTCTAGTAGAGGCATACACCACTGTAGGGAAGAAGATAATCTTAGAGCACAGGTTGAGCTATTAACTAGACAGTTAGAAGCCTTAAAAGCCAGAGATAGTAAGACCATGCATTCAGTCGCCCACCTAGAATCCCAAGAGTGTATGGTATATGGTGAGATGAGAGGTACATATGAGGAACACTGTAACACTTTAGAGACGTACCAAAAGCCTTACACACCTTACTCAGACACTTATAATCCTAGTTGGAGGAACCATCACAATCTTAGTTGGAGACATGAGTCTCATCAGCCTATTCAAGCACCACCACCTAGAGGTTATAGTGCCCCTAGTATCACACACCTGTAGTTCTTAGGAATTCCCTAGAGGATAGTGTGCAAACATTTGTGGAAGCCTAGAATAAAACCAATCAAAGGATTGAGTCATTGATAGCTCAGGTAGCTGAAGACCATAAGGAGATTATGAGTCAAATCTCTAATTGACTAATGTCCTGAGTGTGCAAGAACAAGGAAAATTCCCATCTCATACTCAACCAAATCCACAAGGGCAATACATGGCACAGGCTGATTATAAGGTAGCCAATATAAAAAGTGTTAATGTCATAATAACTAAGAGTGGTAAGGAGGTAGGCTTGCAAAATACTTCCGACACTATACGGGAAACAGCTTCGCTCTGGATAGACCCTTCGGAATCCCATTGGTATTATGACTAGGTGTCTATGGGAGGCCGAAATCAAGGTAGGTGTGTATAGTCTTAACCTGAGACTTGCATCGCTAATACTTACGATAATCGATAGACTTTGGTCTTGGTGGTACAGGGCTTTAACCGGTTCTGCGTACACCACTTCTGGGTTTATCAGAGAGTCGTAGTGTATTGATGTGATGTCGAGACGGAAGTATCACTCCAGTCATAATGGAGATGATGTCACGCAGGATACGGTATTAGTGCTCTTAAGTGATGCGCATCCAATCGTGATATTATGACCAGGTCATGAATATCCGATTATAGAGACTAGTTACCAGACATCCGATATGTGTTTCGGACGGGGCAGACACTTATCCAGCCCCAGCCCTAGCACGTGACTATCCGATACTGGACCGATATGCACAATACATTAGTATACTACGCTTGATACAGATTTAATATTCTTAAATGGATATGTCCGGAGAATTGGGTAGACTTGGTGCTTTGCTAGGAGTCGACCTTGTCTCGTAAATCGGTAGAACGTAGTACTTGGTACGTACGTGATTCGGATACTCCGACGACCGTATTTACTGCCAGATTATCCGGGGATCTCATGGGTCGCTTCCCGATAATCCACCGATGACGCACAACTCGCACTCTTGAATAATCTGGGATTATAAAGAAGAGAGAGAGAAAATTAATCTAGGATTAATAACGGAGATATTTTATCCGGGATAAAATGTCGTCTAAAGAGAGAGACGATTAATTTGGAATTAATCGATGAATTAATATATTCGATATATTAAATGAAATTAGATTTCGACGCGGAATTAAAATTAGATTTTAATTCGGGCAAACGAGTTATTTAGAATTAATTCGTTAGCGACGTAAATAATAATTTCGCCAGGCGCATTATTTATTTAAATTCGATTGAATTAACGTCGCGACGTAAGCTCGGTATTTCGGAAATATCGAACCCGAACGCGTGAGTGCACGTGGGCCAACTTTCATTTGGAAACGTGTGGGGCCCACATGACACATGTCATTCTAATGCTTTGCATGTAGATAGTGTACAATGCACTCAATGTTATTGCATGGAAATTGAGTGTTTGACACTCTAAGCCATTGCATGTTTTGTGTCATAATTTTATTATTTATTTAATAAATATTATGGCATAAATATAAATTGATTTTTGGTAAATCATTTTAAAAAAAAAAAAAAAAAAAACTTAACACAAAACATTTCATCTCTCTCAAATGCTCTCTTCTCTCACGCCCAAATGGGCACAATGCTCACTGGTTTTGAACCAGAAAAACGTGAGCAATAGGGAAGCTAAGAGTGGTTTCTCATGGTGAGAAATCAAGTGCTAGCACACTTACAAGTCTTGCGAAGGTGGTAGGGAGGTTCGTCCATGAGACGTGATCCATCCGACGAAGCTAGGAGCTCCGTTTTCTCACTCAATTTTCTGTTTTTGTAGGCAGTGGACTGCATGCAGTAGGCTTACTTGGCAGTGCGTTTTTGGGTTCATTTGTCTTCAAATCGACTCTACCGATCAATGTGAGTATTCCGCTACCTCCGTTGATGTATTCATGCATGATTTTCATTGCTTGTTTGATCTTGGGACCTTAGAAAAATTCAACACTTTTAAACTCTTCTTTTACTATTTAAGATATTTGGAACAATGTCTCATTTAGGTTTAGGGGTGATTGAGGAATAGTTAATAGTATATTGTTTTTATTATGTTAAAAAAGTTTAATCAAAGGCATATTTAAAGCTAGGTGATGGTTTGGTGTCTTCCTTCACTCACTACCTCTCTATAAGGAAAAGCTGTGAAGGCACCTAGATAATCATTCACCCGTAGCTTGTTGTGATAGACTAGTTTGGAGGACTCGTTATTTATTCCTGTCACCAAGCGATAAGAGCCTAAGAGGCTTGGGTACTTAAGTGAGCCTCGCTCCACCCTCCCTCTGGGGAATCTACAACGGGAAGTCCATTCGACAGTTAGTCACACACCATAAACTCGTTGGCACGTACCATAAGGTATAAAAAAAGTGTGTTCACTTGGTCGCTTGAACCCTTGAGTGGGGAGTCCTAGTTGTGAACAATCATTCGTCAGCAAGAGCCTTTGATTAAACTTCTAAAACCACATGTAAATTATAGTTATATGACCAGTAGAAATATTTTGTTGTTATGTTTACTAAAAAGGTGAAATTGGTAAGAAATAGCTGTGTAAGGAATTCTCACTCCTGAGACGTATTTCAAACCTATATTTCGAAACAAGTTAATTTTTGTTTATTTCCTTTTGAATTATTTAATTTATAAAATTCTCCATAAAACTGACTAAAATGGATCTTCATATACTTAGTTGGCAGATATTATCAACATACATGGTAACATACGGACATAAGCTAAAAATTGAAAAGTTTGTAATATCCAGTACTCTAGTTCATTTAGAGGAAGCATCTCAAAAAAGTGATGGAATAAAAAAAAAATTTACATCTGAGATCCGAGTTATTAAGTCTGTAAGGGTATTTTAACACCTAATGCCCTAAAACCAACTGGTTTGGGAGTCATTGGCCCAAAGCTCGCTATATGGATCAAAAATGATGAAAAATAAAAATAAAAATATATAAATCTGAAGTCTGAGTAATTAAGTCCGTTGGGGTGTCTTAACACCTGATGCCCTAAAGCCAACTGGTTTGGGAGTCACCGACCTAAAGCTCGCTACATAGATGGAAGATATTGTATATAAATAAAAAATAGAGAAAAAATCAAAGAAAAAATCAGAAAAATCAGAAACTTTATTCCATTACTACAAAAAGATGTGAATTCTGATAAAACTTTGGGACAAAAATATTACTCTCTTATCAACTGCATTTATGACCGTTGTGGGCAAAAATGAGTTGTTTAATATTTTGTTGGTTGTGTATATGAAGAATAGTAAAAATAATCGGATAATTTACTTATTTAGTAATTTAGAATGAAACAAAACAACTACTAAACTTGGAGTAGAAGTTTCACCTGATTAGTCACTAACTTATTTATTCTCTTTTCTCTTGTATTTTTGCTTTTGTGTGCATTAGTTTCACTACCTTTTTACTTTTATAAAATGTTGTGGGTATCATTGCTGTAAACCCTCACGAGACTACAACTCGTCCACTAGGGACACCTAGGGGTTTAAAGGTTCGTTGCATATGCTAAATGCAATCGTGATCCCTACGAAAGTGGCTTAGTTAAATTTTATTATGTTATTTTATTTTGCTCGAGGTCTAGCAAAATGTTAGGTTTGGGGGTGTGATGAGTGGTAAAACTATCACTATTTCCCACTCATTTAACTTAATATTTTGTATAGTTTCTTGAGTTTTGTGATATTTTGATGTGTTTTGTGTTATTTTGTAGATAATAAAGTTTCAGGACATTCTGGAGGTGATTTGGAGCATAACTGTGAAATTTGGCAAAAAATGTATTTTGGTAATTTTGGGCGTCCCGACACAAATGGTATTTTGGTAATTTTGGGCATCCCGAAAGCGAAATAAAGTTTCAAGACATTCTGGAGGTGATTTAGAGCATAACTGTGAAATTTGGTGAAATTTGGCAAAAATGGTATTTTTGTAATTTTTGGGCGTCCCGGCACAAAGGGTATTTTGGTAATTTTGGGCATCCCGACACCGAAATAAAGTTTCAAGACATTCTGGAGGTGATTTGGAGCAAAACTGTGAAATTTGACAAAAAGGGTATTTTGGTAATTTTGGGCGTCCCGACACCGAGGGTATTTTGGTAATTGCACCACCATGCCACATGTCAAAAATTCAACGAGCCGTCTTTTTTAGCCACCATGCCACGTGTCGAAAATTCAGCGATCCAAAAAAATAATAATAAAATAATTAAAAAAATAAAAATCAGAAAAATAATAATAAAAAATTAGATTTTTTTTGCCTATAAATAGATTTCGAATTTTTAGTTTCAAATGTACCTCTTCCTCTGAAATCCTTATAAATAAAAGAGAGTTCTTCTTATTTTCTTCTTATATTCAGTTTTATTTACGCTTTGTAGTAGTAATTCTATCCATCTATAAGTGGGTAACTTCTCTATGCTGAGGTAATAAGGTAATACTTTTACTTTTGCTATTTAGATTAATCTCCCTTAAAATATAATATATAAACTATTTAAAACCTTACTTAATAAAGGATACCGCCATTCTGGACGGTTGGTTATTCAATTTAAATTGGTTAAACCTGACTTAATGAGGATACCGCCATACTGGACGGTTGTTTAAGTTTATATTCTGTTCCGCCTTATGGCTGGTATATTTGAATTTGACTTAATCAGGATACCGCTATTCTGGACGGTTGGTTTAAAATATCACAAGATTATATATTATTTTATGGGAGATATCTAAATAGTAAATAGTAGAAGTTAATTCCTTTTACCTTAGCATTTTATTTATTTTTCTGCATTTACTTTTTAGTAATTTTTATGATTTTTTTTTGTACTAACTATGTGTTACAACTAAGTTAGTTTTCTAGGTTGTGATGAAATCTAATATCACCGGTTTATAAGAGGTTATTTTATAATTTGAGTAATTTAAAGGTTTACTTATTAAGTCTTAAATGCTTCTTGTTGTTTGATCACCAATAAGATTAATGTGGTAAATCTAAAATGAACTAGACATATGGATTTTAGGTTTCAACCTTTGACTTAATAGCCCACGATCTTCCTTGAGGATAGATAACCCTTTAATAGATTTCCTTACAGGATAGACATATACTTGTTAGGCGGGGGTAGCCATAATTAGAACTTAAACTTAATGAATCCAGATAATTTGGTTGACATAGACATATGGTTCAATTGGATTAAACTGGGTATTTGTGTCTGACCATCGACAGATGCTTTCACATAAATTCATGTTCCAGGTTAGTAAACTGATTTATTACACAAACTTAAAATAATCACTTCATCTTTTTAAAGATATTAGAATGATTCACAACCCTAGATCTTTGAGTCTTTTATTTTCCTTAGTATTTTCTTTTGTCTTTTTATCTTTTTATTTATTTAGCAAATCTACAAATCAAATCATTCAAGCAATCAATTCCCTTCTCCCTCAATTAGATATTTGTAAATAAATAGTATCAACAATTAATAACAATAGTAGGAATTAAGTCCTCGTGGGATCAATATTTTTATACTACTTGAACGATACGTGCGCTTACGTTATACGTGTGTGTTTACGCCGGTCACACCACGTCATAGCATGCTTACTTTAATGCCTAATTGCATCCTTAAGTGTCTTTTTGCATTATGTACTTAGTTGACTCTTTTATTTGTGCATGGACATGTAATGGCTATTTGTTTATGATATGTCTATGAAATCACATGTTCACCATTATTTGATTCGCCTTTATGTGTGCTTGTGTGGTTAGTGTGTGCTTGTGTTTCCATGAATACAATATGCCAATGAAGTTGTATGTTCGTTGCTACAGTAGGCATTGCATTTTTGCATACCGAACCCGATGAGGAGTCTTATAAGGAGGCACCACCTTTTAGTCGTGGAGTTCGCGGAAAGCGGTCGAAGGAAAGGTTAAGTCAAGAGATAATACATTTTGGAATTAATTCGCTGAGTTCGCTCAAAGTTTGCTTGCTAAAAGTTCGTTTCAAAGCGTGTCTACAACCCGAAAATTACCGCAAACCCTTCCAAGCCCACCTAGACACCCAAATCCGCATCCAAAGCCCATTAAACCAAAACCAACCAAACACCAAGCCCACCACCCTTGAGGTCCACGACCATGACACCAAATTTCACCCTCCTTGCACTATTCCAATATGATTTACCCTTCTACCAATTCACTTTAACCTTTGACCTCACCTTTTACCTTGGTATCAATTTTCCAAATCATTTATTAAACCAACCCTACACCATTTAATAGCCTCCCTCACCAAGTCAAGCATCTCCCCCACACATTAACTCCCTACACCCCACGCCCATCACCTCTCACCTCCCTTAATTCATTTTCAAATCACCTTTGTATATTGTCAAGAAAGCTACACAATTATACATTACTTTTCAACAAAGTTTTGTATCAAATTAATTACTCTTGGCCTACTTATTTAATACTCATTTTAGTTGCCTATATAAACCCCATTTTCTGCTTTGGAAGACCTAGCATACATTAACAAAAACACTTAAGCATTTGGAAGATCCAAAGCAGCTCCTTGCTCTCACTCCATTCGCGCCCAAAGACCTCTCCCCTCACTGCCCTCAAGCCAGCGCTATTGCTTCTATTCTGCCTCTCATCTCCACGCCCTTCATTACTTCCATTCAGCCCTAGTGTTCAAGCTCTTCACTGCCTCAAGTCAGTCCCTTATTCAGCTCCATTGATCAAGCACACATTCCCCCATTCACTGCCTTACATTCACGCCTAAAGCTTCTCCATCACAGCCCCATAATCACACACCCACTGCCTCTATTTCCACTGCAGTTCACGCACAAAGAGCCTTCAGTTCAGCCCCTCAACTTGCGCCTAAATCACCTCCATTTTCCTCCTCAAACCGGTACACAAGTTGCCTCATCCAACCCTCATCATTCACCCCAAACAGCAGCTCATTACACTCAAAACAGTGACCAAATTCACCAAAACAGTGAGCAAAACACTGAACTCGAAATCCTTTGAGGAACCAAGCAAACGGCCATCCAATACCCCTCCAAATCCACCAAAACAGCAACCAGTGAGCAAAGTATGAAGACCTGAAACGCATCGAAGCGAACTCAAAACAGCGAGCAAAGTGGCAAAACAGTAGCAAAGCACCAAAACAGTGAACCGGTGTGATCGTGGTGATTTAGCCTTTCCGACGGTCGTGTAACGTGTCTCCGAGCAACGACAAAAAAGGTTAGACCTGAGGGTTTATATTACAGAATTTTCTCACATAAAATAATGGTTTTAAAAATGTATTTTATGGTATTTTAGCATGAATAGTTAACTTGGCATGTTGTTGGAATTAGCTCATATGAAATAATAGCTTAAAAAAATGTATTTTATGTGTTAATGTGTTCAATTAGTTTAGTATGTTGTATTAAATTTATTTACATGAAATAATGATTTAGGAACATATTTTTATGAGTTTAGTATGAATGATTAGCTTGACATGTCGTTTAGGATTAATTCACATGAAATAATGGCTTAGAATGGTTATTTGAGCATGTATTTAGAACTAGTTCACGTGAAATAATGAATTGGTGTATGATGTGATTTTGGGTGAATGAAATATGTGTTCTTTCTTGTGGTATATTGGATGGAAACCCGGACATAAATTCCATAGCCGAATCCAAATGGACGGTATTATGGTTTGCACTCGGGATACAATGCCCCGTACCACTTGAAGGATTCATGTATTTCATTTCATCCAACTTGTATTTGAGCATGATTAGGCCATTATAATGTTGTTGTTTTTTTATTTCAAGCATGTTTTAGTTATTTACCTTTTATATGAGGAATTTAAGTTAAGGTATGTTTAGATTACTATGTATGTAGCATGTTTGATGTGTGATGCCGAATGTTTGCCGTTATGAAAAGTTTACTGTTGAAGCATGCAAACCTATAATTTAGACTACTTTGACCAACATGTATGTTGAGTAGACTTGGTTAATATTGCACAAATCCATTCATTACAAACGACATAAGTAAGGGACCATTCCGAACCCAACGATTTGAGGTCTTCCCTTGCGAGGGGTGAGTGCGGCCTTAAATCATTTTCCCGGTTCACACCGGGTGGCGACTCCATTATTCTCCGGTTTAGTCCCCCGTGGGCTACTCCGTACTCCCAACCGGGCCGCGAGCCCGGAACAGCATGCGTCGCCCAGTTTCTGTGTCCTACAGCTACTTTGATGTACTTTCAAGCATGCAATCTTAGATGTGAAATATATGCAAATTTAGGTGTAAGTTTTATTTTTGTGCATATGGATTTAGAAGCATGATACTCTTGGAAATAAGTGTTACTTAAGATTGATAAAATTATTACACAAATTCTTTCATTACAAGTGACATAAGTAAGAGACTATTTCGAACCCAACGGTTTGAGGTCTTCCCTTGCGAGGGGTGAGTACGGCCTTAAATCTTTGTCCCGGTTCACACTAGGTGGCGACTCCATTATTCTCCGGTTTAGTCCCCCGCGGGCTACTCCATACTCCCAACCGGGCCGCGAGCCCGGAACAGCATACGTCGTCCAGTTTCTGTGTCCCACAATGGTCTTGGGGCATTACGTATCGCCATCCCCCAAGCCATAAACTAGAACTGGGGGTGCGGATCTATGCTACCACCAAAGCTCTAAAACTACGGTCTAGGGGCATTTCGTATCGCCATCCCCTAGCCCTAAACTAGGATCTAAGGGCGTTACGTATCGCCGTCCCCTCAGTCCTCCACAAGTGCACATATTCTCTGTTCGTCAATTAAAAACTTTATCGAGTTGCATATTGGGGTGGGTTTTTCCCCCCATGCCCCGAAAAATATAAAAAATCATACTTTGAGTCTCAAAACTGTATAAAAACGTTTCTGAAAAACATTTATTTCCTCAAACATAACTTCCATAAAATAACTATAAAGAAAATCTTCTAACGCCCTAAAGCGTAAAATATAAGTCCGAAACAAAATAAAAATCAGTTTAAAAGAAGAGTGTCCACTTACAGTTTTTGGAATCTGGATAGTACTGGATCCTTTATAGAAGAATATTGTGATCCATGTGGATAATCTATGATCGAGAACTTGATTAGCATAAGCATAGTAAAATAAACCTCGATATTTAATTAAGCTTAATGATACATCAATATGTTAAATACACTAGGCTTCTCATGATAATATTTTAATGTAGGATATATATACGAACTAATACGAGACCCTAAGGGTGGTCTCCAACACCTGATTCAGGGAAATTTTGTGCAACGCGTCGCGATGCAAACCCTTACGCGTCGCGACGCGCGACGTCTAAAAGCATGCCAACATTTTCTTATTGCGCGTCACGACGCAAGGCTCTTCAGCGTCGTGACGCGACCTAGTTTTCCAGGATTTCTTTTTGCTTCTTCAAGCACATCCAAAACACCAAATCAACTACACTTCATACCATCAACCGGAACACAAAACATCATCATAGATCAATTTCACACATCATATTCCAATTTTTAATCTTCTAATCTCATATTCCCTACTTAGCTCAAGACTTAGGGTTTCTTATAAAGTTGGGGTAAAGCACAATAATCAATCTCCATGCTTATATCCTCATCAATTGAAACCTCAAACATGTTATTATTATCATCATATCATTCACACCACCAAAATCAAAATTTCAAGATTTGGGTCAACATAAACATACCTCAATCTACTTGATTTCTACATATTCCACAATCCTCCATTGTTGTTTATCTTCTTCTTTGCTTTATCTTCTCCCTTTCTTTTTTTTTTCTTCTTCTTTTTCTCTTTCTTTCTTATTCTCCTCCTCCTACTCCTTCTTCTTCTTTCCCTCTCATTCTCTCACGTTTTTGTCTCTTCTTTTTCTAATTTTGGGATTCATGAATAGTGTATCTCTTTTAGACTTAGCAATTAATAAAAAAACGAAATATGTAGAATTTTCAAGAAATTTGTAGAAATTACTAGAATGTCCTCCGATACTATTCATCCAAAATTTTGATCTGTATTTTCAGCCTACTTCTCGTTTGCTTTTGGAAAAATGGTAAACACGAAAGTTGTAGATCTCGATTTCAGCTTTTGGACGATATAAAATTCATAAAAATAGAAGTTTGTATGAGAAAGTTATGGGCCAAAAATCATAGGTTGCCTGGTAGCGAGACATTGTACAATTTGGTATCGAAACTTCGAGGAGTATCGATTGTCCCCCAAGATCACTTCATGAGTGCGTACATGTTCAACATAATTTATGTTATGAGTATTCATCTCAGATTGAAACGGTAGTCAAAATTTACTGGTCGAAAAGTTTATCGGTCGTTACACTCTCTAAATTTAGGTTTATCCATCACGAAATCTAATTTCGTGTCCATAATTTACCCACTCATGAATTATGAAGAACACGGACAATCTCGCTAAACTATACAAGTCGAGGTCATTGCATACGTATAATCCCTCTGTCACAGGCTATCCATATTATACCTGGGATATAGATAAGAACGTCAAATCCTTATGGTATAATATAGTCGACTTTCAAATTTACGATCTCTAAATAATACTCGAAACTCACTTCCGAAGTTATACCACAGCCATGGATTTACTAGATCGCAAACACGTGTAGGATACCTATGCCCTATACACAGGACTGACAGATTCTATCTTGGTACGCATTGGATATCATGAGCATCAGTCCACACCCAATGAACAGGCGGAGGTATGATCTAAATAGATTGGTGATGTGACTTCCATCAAAGTGTGGAGGATAACTCATATATCCACTGTGGTATCTCAAGTCGAAGGACTACTATGCTCACTCAACTTGAGAAGATTCCTATTGACGTTGGTGTACCATCTATTAGGAAATCTTCAGTGAGTCGTTCAATGTTTATCAAATAAATACCTATATGTCTATATGAGTCTCCGGAGACGACATGTACTAGTCTCAGCGGATTTTATTAACCGACTTGTGTTAGTAAATCTTGAATAGAAAATCTATTTAAGGATATACAACTTATAGTGACACTTCCCAATATCAATTACAAACTACGTTGTAACTGCACACTACATTGTAAATCCTACAGTCTTTTTCAAATATACATCTATCACTAAATCAGATTTAGTTTCAATCTAATCATAATTATATATCTAATCGTAATTAGATCGAATATATATATATAAAAGACAAGAGGTGCTACCATTAAATAAGTAATATTATGGAAAAATGCAATGTTTGTATTCATGAATCGGACATAAATACGATCTGGATTGGCACTCCGAGCACCAACCCTAACAATTTAAAGTTAGCTAAATATCTCAAAGAAGTTCATCCGGGTCCTTTGGAGGGAGAAACGGAAACAACTAAGAAACTACGAGTTGAGGCATAGTTGCAATGCCACTTCTTGTGCAAGAAATACCTCTTGAGAGGACTTGACAATACCATATACAATCTGTACCAAGGCATGACTTCTCAAAGATTCTCTAGGAATCTCTTGAGAAGAAGTACAAAACAAAGGATGTCGGACAAAAGAAATCTATGATTGGTAGGTTCCTAGACTACCAAATGGTACATTCAAGGACGATAATCTCTCATTTGGGTGAAATACAATTGATCATTCATGAAATATTGGATGTGGGAATGAAACTCTGCAAGACGTTTTAAGTTGCCATAATTATTGAGAAGTTTCTTTCATCATGAAACTCTGCGAGACGTTTTAAGTTTCTGAGCCAGTAATGCAGCTGCCATTTAATGTAGCACGTGTCGCGATGCATAAGACTTGGCGTGTCGTGATGCGGTCTGATTTTGAAGCCTATAAATTGAAGCCCGAATCAGAGGAATTCTTCATGCTTTCTTCTGAGATTTCTCTGTAAAACTTAGAAGAGTGTGTCTTGTTTGTTTATTTTTAGCTTTCTTGTATTTTCTTTTTATTTTAGCAATAAAATTGTGTGTGTTTTTATTCAAGCATGAGTAGGTAACTTCTTTCTGCTGGGGTGAAAGGTGAAACTTTTATTATGATAATTTAGATTAATCTCCTTTATTTTATAATATATAAATTATCTTAAAAGCTGACTTAATTGGATACCGCATTTATGGTCGGTTGGACTTAATGAAATCTCAATCCTGACATAAATAGATACCGCCTTTATGGTTGGTTGGTCTTAATTAAATTTGACTTAATTGGATACCGCCTATATGGTCAGTTGGTAATTCATGCAAATTTATATATTATAATAATGGAGATTTCTAGATTTGAATTGTTAAAAGTGGATCCTCTAACTCCAGCATTTTATTTCATTATTTTACTTCAACTTTTTATTTTTCAAATTGTTTTATGATATTTTATTTATTAATGTCTTTAGTAGTCCTAGGTATGTAATGTAACTAAATACAATATCTAGGGTTGTGATGAATTCCAATATCACTGGTTTTATAAGTTGATTTATCTTGTGTCTTGTATGACGTTGTGGTTTATTTATTAAGTCTTAAACTTAATGCTTCTTGTTAATTGACCATTAATAAGATTGATTTGGTAAACGTAAAATGAACTTGACGAATATATTTTAGGTTTCAGCCTTAGACTCAATAGTCCACGATCTCACCTTAGAGATTTCCTTCTAGGATAGATATATACGTGTCGGACGTGGGTAGCCTTAATTGGAAATTGATATTAATGAATTCAGAGTTTCTTAATTTACATAGACATATAGTTAATTGGGCAACTTTAGGTGTTTGCATTCGACCATCGACATAGGTTTTTGCACATCTTCATGTTCCAAGTTAATAAACCAACATATTACACAAGTATAATATAATCACTTCATCTTTAGAAAATTATTGGAATGATTCACAACCATTGATAGTTTCATATTATTGCTTTCTTTTAAAGTTTACCTTTGTTTTGTTTTATTTATTTGTTTTAGAAAAAAATCACCATCCAACCAACAATCAAATCAATTAGATACTTGTGGAAATTTAGTTTCATAATTTAATAGCATAAGTAATAAGTCTTCGTGGGATCGATACATTTTATACTAATTGAACGATATGTGCACTTGCGAAACGTGAGTGATTTCACACCGATCAAGTTTTTGGCGTTGTTGCCGATGACTTATTTATCTCTTACTAGTAATTTTTAGGTTTGATACCCTACTTGTGTCTAATTTATTTTTACTTATTTTTATTGTTTCTTGTATTTTAGGTTCTCATACACTACATGAGAAGAAACAGAAGCTTTGAAATTCGTCCGCTTGACCTATAAATTGAAATAACAATTAGACAATTAAGAAGGGAAATGCGAGAATTTCAAGAAGCACTGATCAACCTGAATAATCAAGAACCTGAACCTTTGGAGATTGAACCACCAATTCCTATTCGAGACAGAACAATTCCAGTGGTTGTCGACTATATATCATGTATTGTACTTCCACCCCTACCTACAAATGCTTGTGACATCAAAACATACATTCAAATGATATAATAGTCAGTTCAGTTTGGGGGAAGTGCAATTGAAGACTCCAATGCCCACATCAGCAACTTCCTGGAAGTTTGTGGCACATTCAACTACAATTGAGGGGTAGAGGAAGCAATGCGCTTACGTGTATTCCCTTATCCATTGAAAGACAGAGCTAAGTGTAGGCATTGCATTTTTGTATGAGCCCGATAATGAGCCTCGTATGGAGGCACTACTTGAAAAATTGCGAAAGTTGTAAAAAATCAATGCCGGAAGGAAGGAAAACCTCCAAAATTAACACCTCATCGGATTCAGACTCACTAGCCAGCCTCGGATCTGCTCAGTCAGTTTATGCTTCAAACCATAGCCTCAGACACGCCCTTGCACCCTTCAACTTCGGCCCATCAACACGGCCCAAAGCCCATGCAATCCATCCACTCGCCCAACCATGAAATTCATCCACACGCCCAAAGCCCCATGCAATCCACATGTTCTAATCCCCTTATCAACACTTTCCAATTTAACAAGATTTGAGATATCCTCATCACCAAATTTATGAGATTGTATTCCCAAAATAATTTGAGAATATATTGCCCTAATTTTCAAGATTTGTTTCCTAATTTGGAGATCTCTTCAAATCATTATAAAAAATAGACCAAATCATCAATGTGATGAGGCTTGGACGACAAACACAAACGAAAAAAAAAAACACAAGAGACCCTATTTTCTTCTTTCTTGAATGGCAACCCTAAGGAAAACAACAACCATCACCGAATGAAATCAGCCACAAAACAACCACCATCATCGAAAGAAACCAGCCACCAAACAACCACCAAAATCATGAAACAACCAAAACAGCAGCCAAATCACCGAAAAAATAGCAGCAAAAAACTGAAAAACAACCAGAACATCAAACTACCAAAACCGAACAACAACTAAAACAGCAAAACCGAAAAACAACCAGAACAGCAAACCACCAAAACTGAAACAGCAAAACCAAAAAACAACCAGAACAACAAACAACCAAAATCGAAACAGCAAAATAAAAAAAAACCAGAACAGCATCCAAAAACAACCAAAACAGCAGCAAAAAAACAACCAAAAACAACCAAAACAGCAGCAAAAAAACAACCAAAAAATAGTAACCAAAATCGTGAAACAGCAAGAGAAAAATAGCAAAACAACAAATAGCAACAACGAACCAGCAGTCTGAAATAGCAAACATCGAACTAGCTTTGATCCTTCCGGCGACGACCTAACGTACTTTCGAGAAAGCAACTTAAAAGGTAAGACCTGAGGGCACCCTTACCACATTTATTTTTATAGTTTAGGACGCTGCATGCCTGGCTGGACGTGAAATACGTCCAGCCGGGTATGCCAAGTCCTACATCAAAGACAGCCAAATTTCTTGTCACATTATTTTCTTTCTTCAGTATTTTGTTATTTATTTTTTATCTATTTAGTGTTATCTTTTTTATCTATTTTTTCTCTTTTATTGTTATTTTATTATTTCCCCTTTATTTTGTTTATGTTTTTCATGTTGATAACTATACGCATATGCATGGTTATATTTTTGTGTTCGTTTACATTGCATTGATGATTATGTATGTTATTATCCCTTGGGTATATCGGATGGAAACCCATACATAAATTTCATAGCCGAATCCGAATGTGCGGTCTGTACCTGGGATAAAACTCCACGTGCCACTTGGGATATACTCATACATGCGTGATTAACCCCCTTTTTTGTTTGCTATTTACTTATTGACGCTTTTCCTACTTTTGACTGTTTATTATGATTTTCATTATCGTATTTCTCAAAGTAATATGCTTTGGAACTATGTTAGTGTGATTATTAATATTTATAGGTGTGAAAATTTGTTTTTATTTGAATTACTTTCCATGAACTGCATAAGACTTGGCTATACCATTGTGTGAATGCGTCCATTATACTAGCATAAGTAAGGGACCATTCCGAACCCAAGGGTTTGAGGTCTTCCCTTGCGAGGGGTTAGTGCAGCCTTAAATCTTTCCCAGTTCACACTGGGTGGAGACTCCTTTATTCCATGGTTTAGTCCCCCGCGGTCTAATATGTACTCTCTACGGGCTGAGAGCCCAACAATGTCGTGGTCACCGAACATAATAGGCATAGCTGTAAACCCTGCTTCGCTCCTACAGATGGTGACTCCACTGGGGATAGAGAATTGGCCCCGAACAATGCCTTCTAGTGTCCGTGGCTTTGGCTTTGGTTAACTAAGTCTCATATATTTTGCATACCCTTCTTACCCCCGATGGTGTCATGCATCATGGAGTCACTTTCACTCAAGGCGGCTGATCATTATGTGATGATAACCATCACTCGTTGGCACATACCCTAGGGTATAAAAAAGGCGTGCTCACTTGGTCGCTCAAACCCTTGAGTGGGGAGACCTAGTTGTGTGCAACCATTTTCCGATGAGAGCTTTGTCTGTACCCTTGTAAGCCCATATACGAACCATATTTATATGTCATATAGAAGCTACCCCTCATGCTTGTGTTTGGCCCATTATCATTTGGATCCATTTGGGCCTTTCGTCATAGGATACGAACTTGTTGGGCCACTTAAACTGGGACGAGTTTGTATATTATGATGATTGGGCCAAAAGTTTTCAAAATTATGATGGACCACCCTGTGTTTGGGCCCCCTATCATTTGAAGTTATTTAGCCATCTTATCGCAAAAGTGTAAACTTGTTGGGCCTTTTCAACTGGGACAAGTTTACACCTCGTGATACTCTGATTGAATACTTTAAAATGATAACGGGCCAACTTGTATGAAAACCTTGATGGGCTTAGAAGGTCCAAATATGATCTGAATATGCCAGATACATGAGTCCGATATCCACACTGGCTTTTATCAAGGAAGGATACGTCTTGTTATGGCATATTTGTGTACTTTTGGATATCTCCAAGTCCATCTCTGCCACAACCGTGATTACCGAGGGCCCAATTTGTCATTTCTAGACAATAGAACGGTCCATCTAATAGGCTTAGTCAATCTTATAAATGGGCGGTCATTGTCTTTTAGTGATGAAAATGATATGAGGTAGGTTCACCCATGTAACGTAAGAGAGAATGATTTTGTGTACCCCACATTGGTGCATAAAGTGAGCCATACCTAGGGCAGAAATGGACTTTCCACGAGTGTGGGAGGAATAAGGTCGGAAGGGTATATGCTGTTTTGGTAACCACATGCATCTCATGCATCACATGCATACACGCATCATGCTAACCCATTATCTTAAAAGCCATCATAGATATCTGTTGGGTTAGAGAAGAAGGAAGACTTGTCAAGAAGAGGTTAGCAAGCATGAATGCGTCAGGCAGTGAATATTCCTGCATGGATCAATTGGAGACCAACATCACCAAAATTACCGAGCAACTACAAGCTTTGACCAATGATATGGCCAATCTGACAGTACCCCCACGCATAATGGAACATAACACAACAGGTATGGATGGTGTACGGAGCCTCCGAATAAGGTGAGCGAAGAAATCCCAGTTTTTTATGATGACATAGCTGAGTATGCCGCGGGAAGGATAGCCGGGTCTCAGGCAGAGTTACAGAAACTCAGAGAACAAGTAGAGTCAGTTACCCACAAGATTATGGGAAAACATGAAGATCTATCAGACTATGATGCGATGACTTTCGAAGAACAGCTGCCTCCCCAGTTTAAGATGTCTGACAAGGCCAAGTTCAACGGAAACAGAGATCATAGGGTCCACCTCCGATAGTATGTTTCAGTGATGAGTTTAGTGGGTTTGTCGAAGCGTCAGGTGGAGAAGATGCTCGGGATATCACTGGAAGATGAGCCCGTAGTATGGTATCATGGCCTGGAGAAAAAGGTAAGGGATGACTGGAGGGCATTAGCGGAGGCCTTTATGAACCAATATATCACGGACATGGAGATAGACTTGTCACTCCGTGACCTAGAAAACACCAAATAGAAGCCAGAAGAGACCTTCAAATATTATGTGGATCGCTGGAGAAACCAGCTCTTGAAGATGCAGACACGGCCCATCCACACGGTCCAAAGCCCATGAATTCCATCCACACACCCAAGACTCCATGAAATCCATCCACACGCCCAAAACCCCATGCAATCCACATATTCAAATCCCCTCATCAACGCTTTCCAATTTAACAAGATTTGAGATATCCTCATCACCAAATTTATGAGATTGTATTCCCAAAATAATTTGAGAATATATTGCCCTAATTTCCATGATTTGTTTCCCTATTTGGAGATCCCTTCAAATCATTATAAAAAAGGGACCAAATCATCAAAGTGAGGAGGCTTAGACGGTAAACATAAACAAAAAAAAAACCCTAGAGGCCCTCTTTTCTTCTTCCTTGAACGACAACCCTAAGAATTGTTGGGATGTATGCCTTAGAGCTACATATGATGTAAACTGATTTATGTGTTGTGAAATAAAGTGATGCATTATTCATTTTTCAAAGTGTTTGTTTAATTTTCGCGTATTATAAATTATCTTGAATACCCTAGATTACTTATGTACCTTCAGACTTAGTGTATGAGTGTCATACACAAGAGGATTTAAGTATGAAGTTAGTAATCTTAAATAGTCCATAGAGAGCAAACAAAACGAGTACTTTGTTTATGGTTTATCTATAGCTGCGGTCCATTCTATATTTGTATGGCAACCTTGATCCGAGATTGTCCATGTAGAGACATGAGAATGAAGGAATCTTGTATGATGTGATCATATAGGACTGGACCCAGATGGAAATGACATTCTTTTAATATCCGTTAAACAAAGAAAGTCATTTCGATCTACTAGATGGTCATATATGGATTAATCTTAATCATGAGTGTACTACAAACTCCTACATAGCAGGCTATGTCTTTGATTTATAAAGGTGAGGTTGGTGTAGCACTCCCGACCAATAGCTACGTACTTTGGGGGCATGGTCTGTTGTATAGCTGGGAATATTTTACATAGGCATGGAGTTCACTCCTTCTTACGAGAAGTAGATTAGTATATTTCTTAAGAGTTGATTCGGTGCTTGAACGATTTGAGCTCTCAAGTCATTCTATTACGAATAGAAAGATTAAAATTCATAATCGTTATGAATAAATCGTTCATTAGAGAATCAATGGTACTTAAGGTAAAAATAATTAGAGGGGTATAACGGATATTATGACCCGGCTCTAATTACGAGATACTCTTGAAGAGTTAATCTATATGCAATGACTATATCAATGGACACCGACTTGGTTCGACTTAATATATCATATGCGGCAACGAGAATGCAGCTTCGGGTTTTTAGTGAAATAACCCGGAGTTGATAATTCGGAAAATTTAATTAAGAGCTTATTTAATATTTCGAGATTATTGGAACTCGGAACCGTCGGTCCATTTGGTCCCCGTGCTAGCTCAATTTACTATAGCGGATTTAGTATAATTGGATAGTCCAATTATATACTCACATATGTATAATTATTATTAATATGATTAATAATATTATTTGTCACACTTGGAACTATATATTAAAAGTTAATATATGGTTTATATAATAATTGATTATATGATAATTGATTATTATTTATTATTAAATTATATTTAATATAATTTGAATGAAGGCTAATATTGGAATTCCAAATTTGGGTTTTGGAAACCCTTTGAATTGAATTTGGAAGTTACACCTTTGTGAAAGGTAGTAACTCTTTGATTTTGTAACATATATTTTAATTATGGAATTAAATACTTAATGTTACAAAATTATCTATTATTCCTTGTGTTAGCCGAATTTCAAAGGAAAATGTGGGGTAGAGTTTTTGGAAAATAAACATCTTAAATTGGATGTTACAACTCTTAAAGAGGAATTGTAAATTATCATAAGAAGATGATTATGTAATATTGGATGTTACAAAATTATTGAAAATATACCTTGGCCGAATTTCACACATGGAGAAATAGGAAGGGTTTTGTTTTATTTTGTAAAATTAAACCCTAAGTATAAAAAGGAAAATATGATTTTTCTTTTGGCGAAGCCTCTCATTCGAACCCTATCCACCTTTTTTATTCTTCCAAATTCTCTTAATTGTTGAGAAAGAAAAACAAGAACGAAAGAAAAATAAAAATCAAAAACAAAAGTTGTTTGTGTGACTTAATCCCTAAATCGTTAGAGATTATTTTATGAGTCTTGCCCAAACAAGTATTCGTTGGTAACAAGACATAGCACATAAGACTTTGTGGTCTGGAACTTTATTTCATCTTCATCTTATTTTCTTGTTCACGGCAGTGAGGCTAAATATTGCTCATTGTCGCCCCTTTGGTTGGTGAAACAGAACCCGATTTGGTTTCGTTTTAATCCAGAATTTTTGGGGAACATTTAGTGGTACTTTGGGGCTGTGTTGCGGCTATTTTCAAGGGAAAAATCAGATCTAAAACACAGCCACTGTCCACGCAATTTTAGTGGCTATTTGGGAGTGTGCTGGGTGTTGGACAATTATGACCCATAGCATCACTATTTGTACAGAACATGGAATTGTTGTCCAAATTAACTATGTGACAAATGAAATTGCTCTTTTATCATTTGTAATTAGATTACCGGGATATATAAATGATAAAAGTCCATATGATTAGTTCCGGATTGATAAGATATGAGACAGTATCAATCCATGAAGGTTTAATCATTAAATATCCCTAGTCGTAGTATTATCGAGACAGGACATCGATAATGCGGAATAGACTAGTATTGCACTTGTGCACGTTGTGGGAGCATAACGGCATAGTTCTCATATATTTAAGTATCGGATACTTATGCAAGTGTAATAGGAGGTTGTGTTTACCGATGGTACGGAAACAGCTTCGCTCTGGATAGACCCCTCGGAATTCCATTGGTAGTATGACTAGTGTCTATGTAAGTCCGAATCAGGGTAGGTGTATTTGGTCTTAACCTGAGACTTGCATCGCTAATACTTGCGACAATCAATATACTTTGGTTTTGGTCGTCCAGGGCTTTAACAGGTTCTGTGTACGCCTCTTCTGGGTATATTGAGAATCGTAGTGTATTTGGTGTGATTTCAAGATGGAAGTATCACTTCTGTCATATGGAGATGATGGTCACGTATGATACGGAACTGGTGCTCTTATATGCTACAGCTATCCGGATAATATGACTAGGTCATGCTTATCCGATTATAGAGACTAGTTACCAAAGATCTTATATGTGCTTCGTACGGGGTAGACACAATTCCAGCCCCAGGCCTAGCATGTGACATCCGATACTGGATCGCAATACGCAATACTACGTATACTACGCCTGATATAGATTACATATTCCTTTAAGAATATTTCTGGAGAATTGGGTAGGCACGGTGCTTTGCTAGAAGCCAACCATGTCTTGTAAATCGGTAAAAACGTAGTACTAGGTACGTACATGTTCGGATAGTCCGATGACCGGATAGTCCGACGACCGGATTTACTGCCAACATATCCAGGGATCTCATGGGTCGCTTCCCGAAGATTCACCGATGACGTATTACTCGGATATAATTAATCTGGGATTAATTATAAGAGAGAGAAAATTAATCTACGATTAATTACGGAGATATTTTATCTGGGATAAAATATTATTTAAAGAGAGAGAGCGATTAATTTCGAATTAATCGATAAATTAATATATTTGATATATTAAGCGAAATTAGATTTCGACGCGGAATTAAAATTAGATTTTAATTCGGGCTAACGAATTGATTTAGAATTAATTCGCGAACGACGTGAATAATAATTTTGCTAGGCATAATTATTTAATTTAATTTGATTTAATTACGTTACAACGGAAAATTCGTTAATTCAGAAATAGCGAACCTGAGCCCGGGAAAGTTTACGGACCCACTCGCATTTTGAATCAAGTGGGTCCCACAAGTCACATCACGCGTCACATCATTAGTCATTCTTGTGATGGAACTCACATCAACTTTGAGTGATGTGAGCCTTGTACCACTTTTTGGAAAAGTGTAAGAAGTATTTGATTTTTGAAATCAAAAACTACACAACACATCTTATCTCCCTCTCCCCTCCTCACGGCAACAAGCCATTTTTCTCTCATTCTCCATTTTCTCTCATGGCCGAGAGTTACACAAGGGGAAATAGAAAAATTGTTGCAATTTTTTCAATGATGCTAGAAAATACAAGGAGTCTCACAATGGGGATATGGAAACCTATTCATGAACATGGAATCATTCACAAAGCATAGAGCTTGATGAACACAACAAATGGACCTTGGCCGAAACACACAAGGAGGAAAAGCTTGGAGCATAATTTTTGTTGCCTTCGCATCGCAAAAGCCAATCAAAGTTAGTATTTCTGCTACTTTACTTTGTTGTATTCGCACATTTCATTGCTTAATTTGATCTTTGTTTGACCTAGAAAACCTAACAATGGTATCAAGAGCCTTGATTAAGCTTGAAATTGAATTAGGGTAAAATTTAGGTAAAATTGATTTTAGCATGATTTGATAAAATTGATTGATTGAGTATGCTTGAATGATGAAAACTTAGAGTTATGCATGATCAATTTGATGAAAATTGAATTGGATTATTTTTTCCCCAAAATTTTGGCTTGGCCGAAAGTTTGAGATGCCCTAATGTCATGGTAATTTTGTTTTTGATCATTGGATGAGTTGGAAGACATAAGATAAATTGATTTTAGGATTTAATTGGATTAAATTTGAAATCGGATTTAAAATCTCTCTAATTGTCGTGAGCTTCAAAGCATGAATGGGTTTGATTTTGCTTCAATTATGTTGGACATGAATTGATAATAAGAAAGCATGATTAATTATGTAAATTGGTATTTTGGAAATGTTGATTTAAGTAGTTAATTATGGCTAATGCACTTTAGTTAATTAAATTGTGAAATTTGGAATTTTAGAATTTAATTAGTTGGGCTAAATTTGGATTGGGCTTAAAATATTGTATTTGGGCTTAATGGGCTTGGTTGGGCCAAGTTTGGTTTAGGTTAATTGGTTGGATCCAATTGGGCCTAAAACCATTTTCATAAAGTCCAAATATGATTAAATGGGCCTTTAATATTTTAATTGGGCCTAATGGGCCTAAATTGATTTTTGGCAAAAGGGTGATTCCATATTTGGCTTTGGTTGCCAAAGTCCATGCCTTATAAATTAGTTAAAAGCCCATCGGACTTTAATTAAATTGACATTGGATATTAATTGGGCTTTGAGACCCGTAAAAAATTAGATTTAGAATCTAAGTCGCAAATGCTCATTAATAAAGTGTAATTATTTAATTTGGAATTAAATAAAGAATTAGTATTTAATACAAATTAAATTGGATTAATATTGTAGTTTAATATAATTCAAGAATTCGTACTTTGAGTACTTATTCTTAAAACGAGTTGGACTCGCGCAAATCAAATCGTTGTTTGAACTTTGGATGGTCATTAATTTCATATTAATTAATTGGATTAGATTGATTGATAACATGTTTTGTGTGAATACATGGATGTAATGTATGAACAATGTATATCGGATGGATATTAGATGGGTAAGGGCAATTTTGGAAATTGTTGTAATAAATTTAGAATTTATTAAATTGGACCTGCGTGTCCAGCCTATTACCTCTTGATTCTTTATATTTCTCTTCTCACCTATTCCATTCAATGTAAATGAGGTTTCTTTAGAAGTGTTATGTAATTGGGTAGAAGTAAGAATTGTGCTAGCGGGAGAGAGGAAATAGAGAGATTTTTTCTAGGAACAAAGTTGTTTTAAATATCCATCTGCATATCATTATTAATTTATTTATCGCGCCTTATTATGCTTTTAGAATACGTGTTTAAGGGTGTATGATGAGACCTAATCAAAAACCCTCAACAAATATTAAGTGTTTTAACATCCATTGAATGATTCATTCTCAAGATCCAAGATTGGCACTAGTTTGTTGGCCAAAGTCATGACCTTTGTCCATTGAGGATGTGTTTGAATCATGAAGGCTTTGTTCCATATCGCATGTCTTGTCCAAGTTGTGATTTGTTGGCCAAAGTCAAGATCACTTCTTGTCCATCGACATCAATTACGAAGCTTTCCAAGGTCAATGGGTCCCGCTTAACTGGAATCATTAAGTTTGTTGTGCAAAAGTCAAGGCTTAGTTGATTCAAAGGAAAAAGGTTAGGGAATATATTGGATATATTGGCATATATTAGATATATGTTTCGGATTTGGATGTCCACCTACTGGATCTAGGAATTGGATGAGATCCAATTGATCTTAGAGATCTACCTAGTTAAATATCATACAGCTTGTTGGCCAAAGTCAAGGTTGTGTGTTATTTAACGGGATCCTAGCCCATTAGGAAACAAGGTTCCCGAGTACTCAACAGAGGGTTAGAGGGTTGCCAAAAAATAGTGGGAGGCAAGTATTAAATTTACAATTTCGTTTAGATATTTGCCAATACGCGCTTGTGGGACACAGAAACTGGGCGACGCAAGCTGTCCCGGGCTCGCGGCCCAGTTGGAGTACGGAGTAGCCCGTGGGGGACTAAACCGGAGAATAATGGAGTCGCCACCCGGTGTGAACCGGGACAAAGATTTAAGGCCGCACTCACCCCTCGTAAGGGAAGATCTCAAACCGTTGGGTTCAGAATGGTCCCTTACTTATGCCACTTGTAATAAAATGATTTGTGCGATAATCTAACCAAGTCTAAGCAACATATTTCCAAGGATGATTTACTCCTAAGTCCGCATGCATACATCAACAAGTTCATCTAAATTTACATGTAACACATCTTCATATTTACATGCAACCTATATCCGAATTTGCATACAGCCTATTTGCATGTAATCTATGTCTCAATTTGCATACATAAAGATAAATTAACATACGGCAAGCATACAAGTTAGTAAACATATTATACTCATACATGTGGGTAATACAGTTGAACGACAAATGCACAATCTTGCGTAATACAGAGAAGCCACCAAGTTCATCATACGAAGGGATAACTACTAGGGACAATTATGCACGAAATTTGATGAAAATGACTCAGTTCAATGGGTGAGCGTTCGAAAACGCGTTCGAATGGTAAACAGAATGTTCTCGTTCGTGTGGCGTTTGATTACGCGTTCGAACGGGACTTGACCTGATGAAACAAATGCATGCACGTTCGAGTAGCATTCGTAAATGCGCTCGAATGGTAAACATAAGGTTCACGTTCATAAACGCGTTCGAACGGAAATGAAATAGAATGCTCACGTTCGTATGACATTCGGAAACGCGTTCGAACGAGGTTACAGCAGTGACCCCCAAAATGCAGTAAACAACATGACAGATACATGAACTGATGAATAGATGACTCCTAATCAATGATAACGGGCTAAAAGGTGCGGCGAAGCATCGTGGTAAAGGTTCTTTAACCTCTCAAAATATAGGACATTTAATCCAACTACTAAGCCCATGCGTATCACATCATAATGCAAATAAAAATAAAAACAACGATATCGGACTTTGTATACCCGATTGAACACATCTCACATTCAAACGAATATACATCGTCCGGCACGGCGAAGCATCGTGGTAAAGGATTTTAACCTCTTAAAATAGAGGACCTTTAATCACACTTACTAAGCCCATGCGCAAACAACACAAGACATATATATATAAAAAGTAAAGACAACGATATCGGACTTCGTGTATCTGATTGAATATATCTCACATCCAATCGAATATACATTATCCGGTGCGGCAAAGCATCGTGGTAACGGATTTTAACCTCTCAAAATAGAGGACCTTTAATTGCACTTACTAAGCCCACGCGCTTTATCTCATCATAATGCTTATAAAAATAGAAACAACTATATCGGACTTCGTATACCCGATTGAACACATCTCACGTTCAAATGAATATACATCATCCGGTGCGGCGAAGCATCGTGGTAAAGGATTTTAACCTCTCAAAATAGAGGACCTTTAATCGCACTTACTAAGCCCATGCGCTTTATCTCTTCATACTCAAACAAATAAGATGCAGAGAATAAATG
Source organism: Zanthoxylum bungeanum (assembly GCA_019454045.1). Classification (NCBI taxonomy): domain Eukaryota; kingdom Viridiplantae; phylum Streptophyta; class Magnoliopsida; order Sapindales; family Rutaceae; genus Zanthoxylum; species Zanthoxylum bungeanum. Next base: position 867 of record SKCR01054339.1, on the reverse strand, counting down.
ACAACAATAAACAAATCAAGATAAAATAAAGTATGTGCCGTGTACTCAAGTGGTACATGGAGTTTTATCCCGAGTACAGATCATACTACCGTCCATTCGGAATCGGCTATGAAATTTATATCCGGGTTTCCATCTTATATACCACGAGAGGCGACACATTTGTCATTCATTCAAGGGCCACAATCATGCACTAATAAACGAAACTCATGCGACAAATATGAATAAAACAATTAAAAAGATAGATGGAAATAATAGGAAAAGTACCCTCAGGTCTAACCTTTTATGTTGACTCATGGAAGTACGGTGTACGGTCGTCGAAAAAAGGGGGAAATGCTCCGCAACTCCTCCGGTTCACAGGTTCACGCCTTTCCACGCTGTTCCACTGCTCAGGCCACTGTTTTGACTGTGATTCGCTGTTGTTTCGACTCTGATTCGCTACTGTATTGCTACTGTATTTCTGCTGTATTTTGGTCACTGTTTTTGGTGTTTTAGGCTACTGTTTTTGGGCGTTTCTAAAGGCTTTAAGTGCAATTTTTTGGTTGTTGTTTTAGGGATTAAAAGTGCAGTTTTCTAGTTACTGGTTTAGGTGATTTAGGGGCTGTTGGTGGATGGTGCTTATGGTTGTGTTCTCGGTAATGCAAAGGTGTTTTGGGGGTGCTCTTTTCGGTTATTGAGAGTGTTTAAGGGCTGAGATTTTTCTCGTATATGGCGTGAATTGAGAGAGCTTTTTGTTTGCGGTGTGTGCGTAAGTTGGCTAGAGGTTTTTCTTCTATGAATTAGCTAGGGCTACTCCTTGCTTGACAAGGAAATGGATTTGGCATTAATGGGGGATATGATTTGGTGTCATGCAAGGAAAGCCTAAGATTT
>SKCR01054338.1:0-29821 GCA_019454045.1 Zanthoxylum bungeanum | reverse complement strand
GGCAACAAAATGTTGTTATCACATTTCTATTCTAGGAAGTTTAGAAAATTGAAGTTACAGCAAAGTACTCCAAAGTCCGAGAAAGGATTACAATTACACAAGTCCAAGAAAGGATTACGATTATACAGACATAAATGACATTAATATAGTCTTTCATGAAGGCAATGCAGACTCATTTTTTAAAGCATGGCAGCCCTAGACTGTTTTGGCCTCTAAACTACCAGAAACACAATATTCACTTCATATAAGAATACCAAATAGTCACACAGTATCAATTTAATGAGTCTAGCCCATAAAACTCCACCTAAATTTTCCTCAGAACGACTATCAGGAAACTTCCCAAGGATAGTAAAAGCAACAAAATCTTGCAGCCACATAAAGTAATAAAATGCCCTATGCTGCCTAGCTAGAAATAGAACTGAAAATGCACCCATCTACAGCACAAGTTCAAGAAATTGAAGTAACAATGAAATACTCAAAAGAAGAGATTGTATACACATAGTAACAATTGTGTAATCCTTCTACATGCAATGCAGCATCTTTCCTTGAGTGAAAAACATTTTAGAGTGAAAATCTATCTTTAGTCGCTATCAAACTCTCCATTCACCTAAAGACTATAATAATACAATCACTGAACAACATTGTCAGTCACTGTAATGTCATTCCTTCTCTAAATTATTCAGTCCATGAATTCTCAAACAGAGATCTATACACCTAGATTAAGAAATATAACTTCCTCTGTGGATGCTGTTTGTGTCCTTTATTGTCCCAAATTTAGAATCATATTTTTCATAAGATTCATAACAACAATATAATGCCAAATTGGATGATTATAACTAAACAAAAGAATAAAGTGTATTTTTCCTTCTTCTTTAACTATGCAATCCATTCAGTGGACAATAATCTTTGCTATTGTAGTTGTTGCTCAAAGCAATATATAGTTAAGTTCAGTAGATGAGCATCCAAGATAAAACTCAACGAGTGCTAATCAAACTTAAGTGAATATAAACTGAAAACAAAAAAACATGCAAGTAGAACCCATACCTCTGCATTCTGTCGTTGCACCATGAAGGTGGCATCTGCCCGAGCATTTACAAACCGCCATTGCAAGTAACGGTTATACAGAAGCCTCAACATATGTGCATCAACAATTCGATCCTCTCTCATCTTCCCTCTCTTTAAATCCACAGAAAAACTCAGAATCGAAGGCATATTACTAGAATTCCCACTCAAAACACCACCAACTGCATTTCTCACTCTAGCAGGACTAGGGATGCCCCTTGATGGAGACATACCAGGACTATTCCAAACCTTACTTGGAGATGCAGGCCTAGAGGCTCCCTTAATAGGTGAAGCCATAGTTCTTGGAGACATAGTCACTGCACTATCACTCGAAAATCTCTTTGGCTGCAAAAATTTTGCTGGGTTACTCATTCTTGGACCAGGACTAGTCGATAAAGGTGACCCCGGATCATGTAATCTCCTCAACCGGCTATTAGTTTCCTGCCAGAATCTAGCAGAAACAGCAATACCACGAGCAACATTTTTCATTCTCGAAACAACAGCTCCACCAGATTCTGGTACCCCAGAAGTGTTGGTGCTACCAGATGACACACTATCAGTGTCATCAGAAGTTACAAGATCACAAGACCCGTTCATCAACAAATTCCCATCTCTATTTTTCTTAGCATTATCTAAATCCAAGCTCAATCTACTCTCATTTTCAATCAAAGATTGGTTCAATGACTTAGCCACAACCCCAGATCCAAGCCCAACAAACTTCTTACTCTCAACAACACTACCATCCAAACTCCTTGTTAAACCCAGATTCCCTTGCCGGGTCCTCCCCGGCCAAGGCTGATCTCTCACCGGAGTCCCTCTCCTCCTCTCAGGAGTTGCCTTAGTTTTAGTCTTACTAATAGGAAGTGAAAAGGCCTCACCTTGAAAAGAAACAGACAAGCTCCTAGTTGAAGTAATAAGCATCTTTGTAGCTGTTGAAAGCTCTTGACTTGCATTGCTTTGCTTAGAGCTTGGAACTGGGGTTGTTGCCCTCGGAGTAGAAGCAGTCACAGGTCTCCTTCTATCCACAGATTGTGATCTTTTAGGCCCCAAACTTTGAATTGTGCTTTGTACAGTTGATGAATTTGTTGAACGAGACAAAAGTGGAGAAGAAAATCTCTGGCTCTGGCTCTTTGCTGGTGTTGCTGTTGAAGTTGAAGATGAAGATGATGAAGGAGAAGGCGACAAGTATCTTGAAGAAACTTGTCTGCCTCTGGGTTTCCTTGTATTTGCATTATGAGCATTGTCTTTTTCAGAAGCCAAAAGGGGAGGCCTACTTGAACTTGTAGTTGGGTTCTCTTCAGAAATGGCAGCCACCACCACCACCATTATCAGTGAAACTGTAAATAAATAAATAAAAAATCTTTCTTTCACCTCACATTGCCTCTTTTTTAAATCCAAGAATGCTATTACTTTCTCAAATTTTCCTTTTTTTTTTTTAAATTTTTGCACTTTAACCCAGAAAGCATTTGGTCTTGCTCCCTGCAACAACAAAAGAAAAGATAGAGCTGAAGATTAATAAGATAAAACCAGAAATGGGTATTGAAGCAAGCAACAGTGCTTTGTGATTTCTGTGAGAGAGAGAGAGAGAGAGAGAGAGAGAGAGAGAGTAGGTGAAGTGAGTGAGGTGAGATGGAGAGAAGCTTTTGCTTCTTTTTGTTTTATTTTTTTAATTTTTTTTAATTTTTTTAATTTTTTTAATTTTGTGAATCCTTTGGAGGGATGTTAGCTTAGTTTAATCATATTTTTTCAGTTAATGAATTCTTAATTATAGTTTTTCATGTATATGGTGTAATTATTATGTCTCTGTTGTTATTTAACCCAATAATTTATCATAGAAAATAATAATAATAATAATAATAATAATCCACAAATCATTATTTTATCAAGCAAAAAGTATTTAATTTAGGATTATTTATATTTTACTATTAAATTTATGATAAAATAAAAATTATGTAATATAAATTTTGAAATCTTATTTTATTATTAAAATTATGATCGTAATTTATGACAAGGATCTACTCTTCGTTTTTTCTCTTTTAGTTTATCCTAAGCTTTTAGTGATGAGCAATATTATTGTAATTAATTTTTATTAAAACAATAATTATTAAATAGGTTATTAAAGATTTACTAACATGTGTAATATTTAAAAATTGAATTGGTAGGATTAAATCATCTTAAATAATAATTAAAACAATTACAGTAATTTAATAATTATTAAATTTTTGAAGAAAAGTTTTTATGAGATTTGCATGTATCAACAGCCACTGCTTGGAAAATAGGCTGAAAAGTACAAAATCAACATCTGATAATCAAAACTGTAACAAAATATTACCTCAAAATTTTTAGATTTTTTTTAATTTATTGTAAAATAGCCACAAAAACATGTGCAGTGCTGATGCTACTTTTAATTTTTAATTTTATTGATTTCTTTAACTTCTATGCTTTTCATGTTTTTATGCTGATTGTTTTTGTTTGCATGTAACTAGTATCTTCAAATGAGTGTGGTTCGGTGGTATATAGTTTAAGATCTGATATTTAAATTTTGGTTCAAATTTAGGGGATGTATTTTTTTGTAAGAGTCTGAGACAGTCAAAGATTTTACTTGCTCTGTTAAAGCTCGAATCAGATGATTTGATGGTAAAATTTCCAATATTTCCAAAAAAAAAGTGTAAATCAACAAGCTCCATAAATTTTTGGGGTAATTTCTTTTTAAGTTGAAATTGATTTTTCAAAAAAGGGACGTTTATTATCTTTTTATTTTTGGAAATATTGGAAATTCCGCCATCAAAACACTCGATCCAAGCTTAAGCAGAGTATGTAAAACTCACGATTGTCCAGACTCTTACAAGAAATGCATTTCATCTACAACCAAGTCTGATGTGATGTCCGTTACCACCAAGTCACACCCTTAAGGGTAACATATACCATACTTTTTTTTGAATCGTTGAAAATCTCGCTGCCAAACCACCCCTTCCGGATTTAAGCGGAACATGTAAAACCCCCGACTATCTCAAGCTCCTACAAGAAACGCACTCTCTGAATTCGAACATATAACCTCAAGATGAGATCATGAACCCTACACCATCAAGTCACGTCGGAATAACATATATTATACATTATAAAGAAGATGAACAAAATCTAAATTTGAATAGGGATGGCAACGGGCCGAGCTCGGATATAAAAATATATATATTTTATAAATAAAAAAATGTAATTATTTATTTTAAGCCCGAGCCCGAATTTTGAGGCCCGGCCGGGCTTTTTTCACCCCAGGCCGGGCCGGACTTTTTTGCCACGTATAAATAGAGATGGCAAAAATACCCGGACCAGGCCCGGGTCCGCATGGACCCGGACGACCCGGGTCCGGAATCAAAAAATCCGGACCGGGTCTTTAATATTAAGACCCGGGATCGCCGGTCCGGACCCGGGTAGACCCGGGTTCGGAAAAATAAAAAATAAAAAATAAAAAAAATAAAAAAATAAATTAGATTTTAATAAAAAATATAAATATATATGGGCATATATATATATATAAATAATAGAATTTAATAAAAAAAATTAAAAGAATTGAAATAAAACTAATAAAATACAAATATGAATATAAAATAATACAATTAAAATTTTAAAAAAAAAAAAAAAAAAAAAAGAATCCGGGTAAACGGGTCCGGACCGGGTCTACCCGGATCCGGACCCGGGTCTACCCGGTCCGGGACCCGGGAATATTTACCCAGGTCCGGAACGGACCCGGGTAAGTGAAATCTCTTCCGGATCCGGACCCGGGTCCGGATCCGGAAATTGCCATCCCTACGTATAAATTTGAATTTCCTGGACGTTTTCTATTCTGATTTACTTATGTTCATGAAGAAATAAGTTTGATAAATATAAATAAAAAGAATTATGAAAAAGGATGAAGAATTTTGGTCAAAATTTATTGTTGCATTAAGATAAAACTCACCTATACCACTCATATTTTGATTCAAATCTTATATTTTAATTCTAAGGTGAATTAAATCAACTAACGGTCAACTAATAAAAAAATATTAAATTTTATATAACTTTAGTAATAAAATATTATTTTGACACAATTTTAATAATAATAAAATGTAAATAACTCTTTTTAATATTATAGTTATAAACCAGTTGAGATTATCTCTAAAAAAAATTATGTTAAGTGTTTATCATTAATTTAATGAGTGGTTTGAAAATAATGAGGTAATTTATGTCAATTATAAATTAGTTGAAAGAAATAATGACCCTAAATTTTCAATAAAGTTTATAAGGAAATTTAAAGTATGCATGAAGTTGGAGTCCTCTTTTATTGGCAAAATGTAAGTTGGGTCATGAAGGAAATAGTTTTACAAAATAATGGGGGAAGGTGGACAACATCTTAAGAGGAAAAAACAAACTATTAATTATGTATGTATATTGTATATGCTTGCATTATATATATAACCTTATATTTTTTTTAAAAAATATTCCATTAATATACACACACACAAAATAAATAGGGTTGGTAAATAGGTTGAGTCTCGAAAAATTCGTCCCAAAATTAAATGGTTGTTTAAAATATTGAAAAAATTGAGTTTTTAAAATTTTGAATCGATATTCTTACTTTATTTTTTTATGTCCGGATTTAAATAAAAAAATACTTAAAATATGATAGAATTTTTCAAAACCGACCCATTTGCGAACCCTAAAAATAAACCCATAATAATAGAAAAGTTCCTTAATTTTGAAGAGAAATTAGAAAATAGATTATCTCCTAAATAGGTAATTAAGTATGCAATTATGGAACTCTATTGCTTGAATTAAGGTTATGAGAGAGAGTTTACCTTGAGGAAAGAAATGAATTAGCTAGCTAACCTCCATGAAAGGAGCTCTCAAGCAAATTAGAAGTTGATGTTGCCAATGATTGTAAGAGCAATCAATAAGGCTTAGCAAAATCAAGAGCTTATATATTATTATATAACAAAGACAAAAACTTTGCCTTGTGATTTTATTAATTGCAAACTAAGTTACCACAACTTGTTTTGCTAATTAATTTTAGTTTTTTAATTTAAGATGTTATGTCTCTTTTGGCATATATCCCTTGCTTTCAACACTTTTTTTCTTTTTTTTTTTTTTTTTTGCTAAATATCACTATCCTTTTCTATCTTAATCCTTTGCTAGCTTGATCTAAAAATACTTATTGGTCTTATTCTTATAGCATCTCCAATAATATTATCTACACGATTTCTTATATTTATTAAAAAAAATGACATTATTTTATTTTAGATAGTTACGTGGGTGGATTCGTTTCAACAATTCTTTTATATACGTCCTGCATAATATAAAATATTTTATTATATAGATAATGCAATATCAATAGGTTGATCTTTATGGTAGTATTGGTTTATATATAAAATAATTTTTTCCTCTCAAATCTAAGGAGTGCGATCACCGAAAAATTAAATATGATAAAAAAATGGAGTATTGTTATAGAATTAAATAGGATAAAAATTATATTTAAGGTGTGTGGTCACCAAACTGTTCGGGATCCCAAATCCCAGTCTAATTTTTTTAATGAAATATCATTCCGACTCTCATACTAAACGATACAAGATCCCGAATTTCAATCGAGATTCATGATTTTATATTATTCCTTTAGAGAATTGAAGTATCTTTCTTTTCATATTTATTTAAAGAAAAATGGACACAAATTTATTCTAATATACAAATAGACCTATAACATTTTAAGAAAAGACTCGTATTTATTGTCCCCAATGGGCGTGGCTTGGTGGTGTAGAGTTCAGAATCTCACATTGAGATCCTTGATTCGAATCTAGGAAGTGCGTTCCTTGTAAAAGCCTGAAACAATCAGAGGTTTTATCTGCTCCGCTTAAGCTCGGAAGGGGTAGTTTGACAGCGAAATTTCCAACGATTCCAAAAAAATAAGACTTGTATTCATTTTCGTCGGTTCTGCGAATGGATGAATGGAGAAGCTCTTGTGATTTTAGCTAAATATGTTAATATGAATATGGTATTAGGATTACTTCAAAGCCAAAAATTAGTTGACTAAAATGTGACTTTGCTACAAAGTGAAAACAAAACAATGATAGTCCACTACAAGTAATTAAATGGAGAGGTGAGGGGTCGTATTATAATACTCACTACTTTCTTTACATTACTTCTAATTAATCATTAAAAAACAGGTGACAAAATTGATGTTTCAATCTTCATTGTATACATCAAATTACATCTTATATTTTTTTTTTGAAACGTTAAAAATCCTGTTGCCAAATCACTCGATCCGAATTTAAATGAAACATGTAAAATATTCGGCTGTCTCTGACTCTTATATGAAATACAGCTCTTGTTTCGAACATAAGATTTGAGCAATTAAATCTTAAGTCTTATGTTATCAAGTCACCCCCTTAATAAGATCAAATTACATCACATGCTTAAGTATTTTTCTCCAAATTGATAATTCCAAAAAAATTATTTTTAATCTCCTATTTTTTTCACTATCAATAAAGTCTCTCAATTCAAGTCCTTATATAATAACGTCAGTAGATGTGTAATCGAGATTCATTTTCTTAGTGGTAAACCATTAATTTAATTTTCTAAATATATTAGCCTCCTAATGGCATGACTTAGTCTTTCCAAATAGTTCTATTAATTTACTGTTCGAATCTTGATGGAGGTAAGTGGATAAAATTTTAATTTAGGTTTTGTTCACCTCTAACTTTCATAAAATAAAAAATTAATAAATATATTTCTATAAATAAACACAATTTAATATTTATTTATTTATTATTATTGTTTTAAATTTATTTTCCTTGTGAAAGAACAAAAAAAAAAGATATGGAACCAAATCAAACAAATTCTTTCTCCTGTTACATGGGATCGATTATGTAGTAAGTGTGCCAATGGGCTGGGTCATGCTAGGGTTTTGATAAGCCCGGTCCGAACCCGACAAACAAAATATTAGTCCGGAAAAAGTCCGGTCTGAGCGTCCGTCGGGCCGGGCCCCTAGCACGGGTTTTATCCGGCCTATTTTTTTTAAATGTGATGATCAGACAGTAGTTAAAACCTTTGGGCGTTGCGACGCAGCCTGGTGCACGTCGCGACGCGGCCTGTTATAGTATAATGTTTATATATGAATTTTTTTATTATTTTTTATTTAAGCCCAGCCGGGCTTCTAATTATAGGGCCCGGCCCGAGATTTTTTTATTCTGGGCTGGGTCAAAACCCGGGTGGGTCGGTCTTGGCCGAACCGGGCCCAGACTTTTCTGTCATCATTATTATGTAGGGTCTTTTTGACATCATTGTGTTATATTATAAATTATTATTTTCATTAAACTCAATAAAAATTAGATAGCTTTTTATAATTTATATTCATATCAATTTAAATAATATTATTTGCTCTAATCTTTTTTCCATCTTAAAAAAAAAAAAATGTGAGAGAGAGCGAGAGACTGGACAAAAATGGGACAAGCTAGATGGCAGCCTGAAATCCACATGTAAACCAAAAGAAAATCATTGATTAGATTAATAACCGACAAGTAAAACCAATTAAGAACTGAGGTAGGAGTTGTCGTATCCCCTTTACCCAATAAATTTTAGATTTTTTTTTTAATATGGCTAATATTAAGAAATGATTGGAGTTAGAAACATTTTTTTATCCACTTTTAGGGCATGTGACTTAAGGCAAACTAAATAGTATAATTGGTTCAAAAGTAACAAACAACAACCACCAAGTGATTTTATGTTTGTTTATTGATTAGCTCATTTTCTGAAAAATTCGAAATTTATATAAGATTTTAATCTTATGCGGAATTAAATAATTAATTTTAATATAAAACAAGTCAAAATTAAAGTGATTATTGTCAGAATCAACAAGCACCCTTAATCTATACAGTTATAAAATAAAACAAATATATGAAAGTAATAAAAATAATCAACATCGGCAATTTTATTGACGGAGTGGAAAACTCTCGAGAGTAAATAAACCACTTCGGGTATAAGCTAGTAAGATACCACTCGAATTCATTATAATGAGAAAACTTATAGTGATGATATAATACCTATGATGACAACTTCATCGACTCGGATATTTCTATGCTGTAATAACTCGAAGAACTCATCGAACCTGCATCAAGCGGTCTTCTTCAGGACATCTGAGACTTTGAGTGAATTCTGATCAACCATGTGAACTCGCAACGCCAAAACTCTAAATACCAATCTCCCCCCTTTAAAACTCTGAAAGCTTAGGAAATTGAGTTAGAGTTGTGTTTTTGTATTGATGGTTACCAAAAAATAATCTTACAAAAGCAAAGAAGATAAGAGAATCAATGAAGTCTTCTAGGTTAATTGTCAAGAAGGAAGAAACAAAGTATATGGTGGCTCGCAGAATATTATTTTTTCGCTTGGGTAAAGTGGCTATGTAAGATAAGAGAATCAATGAAGTCTTCTAGGTTAATTGTCAAGAAGGAAGAAACAAAGTATATGGTGGCTCGCAGAATAGTGTTTTTTTTTCGCTTGGGTAAAATGGTTATGTGTTTGTTTAAATAGGTAGGGTAAATGTAGAGTTTTCCTTATGTAAAACTAGCTTAAAACACATCTAAAATAACTCACTTACGCACGGGCGTTCGAACGCCCCTCAAAGTTAAAGTTTATGCATTCGGGCGTTAGAATGCTTCGACGAACATTACACAAACGCACATCATGGATTGATTTTGATGTGCAACTTAAAACACTTGTAAGTTTCTCGTCCTTTGGCCAACTCATACGTTATTTATATGTACGCGATCGTTTTCGAATCTACTTTCTAATGAAAGTGACCTCATATCAACCAGAGTTCTAAATCTTCCGAAATATCCAAAAGAGTGAACGTCACTCTGATATCTTCGTTTGATGTTGTCCAATTACTTATCCAATTTCTCTGAGATATTCAAGATTCATTATAACTCAATTGAACTTGTTTTGTTATGAAAGTTACCAACACACGTGGAACTGACATATTCAAATAAACTTAAGAGAATGATCTCTTCTAAATCCACTATTTCCCCAACATTGCTTCTCATTTCCACTTCATCCTCACATTTTGAAAGGAATTGTTGTACGGGTCAAATTTGAGTCCAATGATAAAATCATCTTTTCACCGCGGGCCTAGTATCAGACTAAGCCCAACTCATTCTGATTGTCCAAATCAGGAACTAAGATTGGGCCAAAGATCTAAACACCACACATGCCCAATTAAAGCTTGCAGGCAACCTTTTGGTCATTCGAACAGATCCCTACCGAAAAACATCACATTGGCTATTGTATCTTCTTTTCCTAAACACAATATTCTTCATCACCAAAAGATGAAGTCTTGAGCACGTTGTGGGCCCCGACGCCAGAGATGTCAGCACGTTGTGGGTCTCACTATCACAAGTACAGCTCATGTTACAGCTATAAAGTGACTTCTTTCAAACTATAAATGGCAACATAACTCAACGTACATGGCATTCAAGTCTTAACTCTCATACTTGAGCTCTCTAAGCTTCTTACTCTCTAAACACCGGCCACCGTTCCTCATGAAAGTCAACGGAGATCAAGGTAACCTCAGACCTTATTCTTCCTTATTTACTGTTCGTATTCATTATTGACTTGAGCGTCGGAGTTCCTACGACACCCACCACACCGATGGACAGAACTCCCCGCTCACTTTATCTTTGTTTTGAAGGATCGTTAGTGCCCCCATACTATAAATTCTCGATTATGAATCTCGGGCAAAATCCAGCGTCCACAATTGTACCTCACAAAAGTAATCAATATACTATTGCATAATCCATTTTAACATTATTAAGATTTATGTGTTATCATCTAATTAAAAATGGTCATCAAAGGGCATGACTTGATAGTGTAGGGTTCATGATCCGACCTTGAGATCCTGGGTTCGAATCTAGAGAGTGCGTTTCTTATAAGAGTCTGAGACAGTCGAAAATTTTTACCTACTCCGCTTAAGCCCAGAATGGATGATTTGATGGCGGGATTTTGAACGATTCCAAAAAAATAAAGATCTAATTAAAAGCTCTAACTAATATCTCGGGCTCTATTCGCTCGCGATACACATATGACAACGAATGTCTAGAGAGGTCACTAGCACAATATTTAATGCCAATAAATATAAAATGAACGGTAAATTGGATAATAATTTTAAGTTTGAATTTATTTTTATATGATAATTTATAATTTTAATTTGTATATATAATTTACAAGGGTGGTACAAATTTAGAAGTCTATAGATTACACAATTTAACATTTGTGCATAATCAAAATGTGTCTTTTAGAATTAAAAAATAGGTTTGCAATAAATTTTCTTAGAATCCAAGATTCCAAGGTTTTTTGTATACTATCCTTTTTTTTTGTCCCCAAATAAAGTGGTTTGGTGGTGTAGAATTTAAAATCTCATCTTGAGATATTGAGTTTGAATTCAGAGAGTGCGTTTCTTGTAAGAGCATATGATTGCCGGGATTTTACCTACTCCGCTTAAATTCGGAAGAGATTATTTGACGGTGAGACTTCCAACGATTCTAAAAAAAAAAAAAAAAAAAATACTATCATTTTTCAGAAAAACGGTATTGGAAGAACTTTTAAGGGTGGTCACAAAGCCACCATAGCTCCACCCTTTTTGCACATGCTTGCTTCTTGTTGATTTATAATTTTTGATTGGAGCCCATATAAGAATTAATGAATGCCTGGTCACTTTTATTATTGAAAAGCAAGCTAATGGTACAAGAATTATGCAAATGAGGTACACATAATTGAATAAAAGCACATTCAAACAAGCTTAAAAGAAAATGCAATGATCCATTTAACCTGCCTCCCTTGACAAATTTTTTCTTCATTTTTAAGTTATCCTTTGAACTTTTCTTCAGTTTTCTTTTCAAACATCTATCAATTCTCAATGAAGCATTAAACAGTCATGTATGGTTGGCAATGGGTCAAGTCGGGTCGAGATTTGTCAATTTCGATTTCGGTTCAATAGTTTAATCAGGATGAAAAATCGTCACAAATCTTAGGCCGAATAATACAAGATCTCAAATTCCTTTTAAAATTTGAGATTTTTTTGCTATGACCATATAAAGAAAAAGCATCAAAGTTTCATGATGCTCATTGTATATGATCATTTTGCTTCGATCAGGTTATTCCGTTCCACTTCCTGGAAAGGCAAAAGGAAAAAATCATTGGATTTGTAACTTGGAAATTGCTCAATTTTGTAATATAAAGGCTGATGTTAATATCATAACTAAATTAACACAATGATCTGCATAAAGTAGTACTGAAAATATGAGCGAAAAATTGATGTTCTTCGCAATCGGTAATCAGATCTCAGAGGTGGTATTGGGAAGAATAAATACAAGTGATTGATTGAGGCTCTCAAATTTATCTAAAATTAAGGCTCTCGAATTTATAAAAATTTCAATTTTTAATTTATAATATGACTCACGTATGATCTTATTTTAAAAACTCGTTTATGACCTCATAAAATTGGAGGCAACTTAGGGCTACCCTTATCAGATCTTATGCTTAAAACAAAATGCACCAATTTTAGTTCCATTCAAACATAAAATATGAGTTAGTGTAAGTATGAAGATCTAGTTTTCAGGTACTGGGTTCGAATCTAGTGGGTGTGTTTCTTGTAAGAGCGTGAGACAGTCATGAATTTTACCTATATGTAATGGCAGCAGCTGATGAACTTGGAGCAGGATCAATCTTACTACAGTCCTCTAAGTTTATCATGTCCTTTTTAATTTTCCTGAGTGTTGATTCTCTCCTGGACTTGGAAAAACACAAGAAAGAAAGATTAGTGTCCTCAATTGGTACCTACATTTTGGTAACCACACAAATGCTTCTTCTCAGAAAATTAATGGAGCATCTTGAAATTCAAAAAAAAAAATGTACCGTCAGTTCCTTGCTGTTGCTGATATGAGAGGGATGACAATTATCGATATCCAAATTCATAGATATATATATATATCAATTTTTAAATGGTGGATATGGACGTGGATATTCATTGATATTTATAAATATCAAACTTTTATCATGAATAAAAAAAATATTATAATTGAATCATTTATTAATTATATTAATGTTAAATAATTTATTATTACAATAAAAAATATTTTAACTAATAAATTAATTATTTTATAATTAATTAATAAGTGATTAAAAAAAATGTGAACATAGAAATTTCTTCACTCGAGTTTGTGCATAGAAAGGTACGGATGAGGGTAAATTTAAAAAAAAAAAAAAAAAACAAATTAGGAAATTCATCATCGAACTTGACCAAGTCAGAGCCCGGCTTGGTTTTGTTATAACCCTAACTTACAAAACATGATCAAAACATATCAAAACGCTTATAAAATTCAAAATAACCCACAAAATATGAAATATAAATACGGTAGATATATTGATCGTTCATCAAGAACATAAGAATTGCTTCAGCCGGCAAGCAGTAACAAAACCCAGAACCCAAACATTTTCATCCTTGTACCCAGGTGAAAAGGCAATTTCTTTGACAGATGCCAATGGCTTTTCGTTAATGGGAAGAAAAAGAGAGAGTTGATGCTTTTGATGGAAACAACAAAACAAAAAGAAACGCGTGAAGAACTTTGAATTTGAATGTGATGGAAACTGAGCCTTCTGAAATTTAGAAGACTGAGGAGTTGAATGGCAATTTGATTGAACACTGAACTGAGCTCATTGCCGAGAAATTCTTGGGTTCTTTTGCAGTTTAATCAGACTTTGGACGCTTGTATCGTATGCTGTTAAAGCATACAATATATATCAGCTACATAATCAAAATCATTATCACATTTATCTAAAAAAAATTTCACCAGCAATTCGAATTTCGTAAAAGCCAGCCAAGCATAAGACTAATAGATGAAGCAAAGGCTATTAAATGAGATCAATTACTCAACAACTGCCATGAGCCATGCTGGCTATTCTTTCCAACTCAACCTGGCATGAAAGATGAAATAGATACAAATGACCTCCTGCCACAAAGCATTCATGGTTGCCTTAATCTCAACCAATTTAAAATCACTGCTCTTGATTGATGATATGATATGATATGATGAAAGTAAAATAACTCAAGACAGACAAATGAGAGAATGATTAAACCTTAAGAATTGTGATTGATAATATTCTAAGTCCAACAATCACTTCAAGTTAACTGTTAAATCAATTCAAGACATAATATATTAAAGTTCCTTGACAAATTGAAATTCACTACAGCATCAAACTTGAAACAAAACCGCCATTAGTATGGTCCTTGAACAGTTGAACCCTTTTCTGGCGTTGACAAAAATTCAATCATTTAGCGGTACTGCAAAAACAAACTTTCAGAGAATGAGTACCAGCAGAAAGGATCAATAATATTAAAAGATGCCAGAGTATTTCTATAGAATACCTTAATGAAACCGATCTCCTTGGCATTGCTACGGAAGCATTGTCTGCAGCACATGAGCCCGTACTTCCTGATTATGGCATGAGGGTTCCCACATACACGGCTATCAAAAACAAAGAACAGAAGAACAAAGTCAGAATTCATAAATCTTCACATAATCCTTTCAACAAGAATGATAACCAACAATATAGATTCCACAATAAGAACACAAGAAACATCGAAACATATGTACATATTCTTTCTAGAACTTCTGCCTGAAGAATTAGTCAAAAGTGCTGATAATTTTTTTATGAAGTTGGTAAACTAAACCCTATGAAGTACAATCCGCAAAAGGCTTTCTCAAAATGAATTGGTCATAAAAAGAACAAGATCTTCAGTGTCATAAATACCATCCAAATAAACACATGGCAATCAAAATGACCAAGTTACACATTGGTAAGCATTAATCAAACAATAAATCGACATATCTATATGAATGACGAGAAATATTATATAAAGCCATATCTCCAACAAACATCTTATATTTTATATTCAAAGAGCCAAAACAACTAATTTAGTTACATTTAACAAAAAGAAATAACTAATTACTAATATTTCTTATCAAATAGAATCCTATCCAAGATGAAAACAAGCAACTTCTGATCCAATTATCCATAATCTTTACTCAAAACTTACATAGTTTTTAATCAACGCTTCACAAGGCAGGCTTTAATAACAACATCAAATTAAGAATAAACAAACCCATTTAAAATATCCAATTATTCAGGTATTTAACAGAATTAAACCTATACATCATTAAAATTTCTCATTTTCTTAAAAAATTTCAGAAACCAACAATACTAACAAACAAAAATATTAACAAAATTTGACTTACCAAGCGCGGGAACCAGGCCCGTAAGTTTTGGGGTGAGAGTTCCAAACGTTTGAGTGACCCATGATTTGATCTTTTACTTGTTCTTTCAGAAATCGGAAGTGCTGCAGCTCAGAAGCTTACCCTAGCATTTGCTCAATGAAGAAAAGTGGCTTTTATAGGACGGAATAAAACCCTAGGTTTCTTAAGTCTAAGTTGACAATTGTTACTGGGCTTGGGCCGGACCTTACCCTACCCAAATTGTTGGACAAAATTTATTATTACTTTTTTTAATATATAAAAATAAATATGCTAGGTTAGAGTTAGAGATAGTATTATCCAGTGTTTTAAAACCCGGACCGGTCCATCGGTCCGGTCTGACGAGAGGGTCAAAAAGGTCCGATAGGGTTGAACTAGGGTCGACCCGAGATTAGTGTTTTAACTATATATTTTTTTTTCAAAAATATAAAAAAGTCAAAATTAAAAATTAAAAAAAAAAAAGTGAAAAACTCGGTGGACCCCTGACCGGTTTGACAGGGTCGTCGGGTCTTATGCCGTGTTTTCGACATACAGGTTAAGGGGGTCACCCGGATCGGTAAGAGGTGATGGAGTTTGTGTTTTGAGTGCAATCTGAATTGTATATTTTATTACTTATTAATAAAATAACTACATTTATCATTTCATACTTCATTAATGGTATTGTCATTATGTGTATTAGATTGATGTATATATATGCTAAAAATGATATCGACCTTAGAATAATTTTGACACTAGGTGTAAACTATTGTTAAAGTAAATATTCTTAGTCGTTGGTTTTGGAATACGGTCGAATTCCTATAACCTAAAAGACTAGCACATGTCGTATATTGGAATTGGAGTTCAAATAGTTTAACCCGATGTACCATGAGTTTTGGAAACTCATATAGACATGTGGGTATTCGTTGAAACAAATACTGAATGACTCATTGGTGATTCCTAATAGTTGGAAGTACAAACTACCGTCAATAAGAATCTCCTCGAGTCGAGTAGCATATGTAATCTTTTGACTATATGATATCATTGATTTTGTGTGAAATTCTCCACACTTTGATGTCATGTATGTCAGAAGTCTGGCCTCTAGATGTTCGTTGGGTGTGGACCGATACACTCAGTAATCAAGTGCGAAGTAAGATATGATCTGTCGGCCCATATGTGTACCATAAGAGGTTTAGGTATCCATGTGAGTAAGTCATGATTCTTAAAGACTTTGGTCAAAGCTGATCACCTAGGGTGGATCGTATCAGTTGTAAAGAATCGTGGACAAGTCGACATGAGATATACACCTCGGAAACTTCACGATATATTATATGTTTCCTGAGCACAACTCGGATAGTCTACGACGGAGGGATTGTTAAACATATATGATGACCTCGACTTGTATAGTTCAGAAAGGTCGTTCGTGTTCTTTGCGAATTCGGAGATGGCCGAATCACGTACATATTATCTAGGCTTATATGACGAACGTGTGTGAACTTAGAGAGTCCCAATATGAAGTGTATTCGTTGAGCACTTGTGTAGCCAATTGTTTTTTTTATAAAAGATAATATTCGATATTATAATTATCAACTAAGATAATCAAGTGTTATTGGATAACATTGATTATTTATTTTGACCTAATTGGATTAATTCAATAATTACACAAAGACTTAATTGTAAAATCATAATTATCTCTACCATTTGAGGATATTATGATAATTGTAAGTATGTAATAATAGGTGGTTTTTGCTTTGATTTAATTGGATTAAATCAAGGTGGCAAACATTTAACTAATCCATTTCATAATCATTGGTTTGATTTAATTGGATTAAATTAAAGTGGGAGACGATGAAGATTAGTCACACCTAATTATACATATTTGGACAAATTGGATTAAGCCCACTTAAAAGTTGATTACAACTTAATTAATTAAAAATTGCATAACTTTTGCTATAAATATCAAGCTTTAGGAAAGTTTTAATTATAAGTACAATAACAAGTATAAGCATAAGCATAAGCAATATAGATTAGCCTAAATTAGAGAAGTGTTTAGAGAAGTTTGTGAGGCATCTACAACATTTCATCTATGAGAAATCAAGATTGGATCTTAAAGTGAAGATTGGTAGCATTGGAAACAAGATTGAATCTTTAAGTCAAGCTTGCACACCTTTGAGGTTCTCCAACAATTTCAACAAGAGAAGTAGATTGGATCTTGCATCAAGCTAACTAGGTAATGCTTGATCTTCTCCAAAGTTATGTTCATTTGTGTATTAGATGAATGATCACATAACTTATGAAATAAGGCTAATCAATTGTGTTATGATACTTTAGAATTATAAACACAACATGCTTATAACTTAGATAAAAGATGTTCATGTTGGACATTAAATATTAATAAGAGTTTGGAACTTTAGATTAAAGCTTAGAGCTATGACTACAATTCTAGAATCACTTGACCACCTTTGGGTGATCTATAATTGTTCACAAGACATTTCTTATTGGGATTCTAATTTGGTTTCTGTATTGGATTCAAAATTTACACAAATGCGTATTTCGAATAAATTTATGTTTTTATAAAAATATTTGATATTTTGAAAAACTTGATTTATATTCTATAATATGTATTAATGTTGGTTTTGAAGTTAAAATTTAATTGTGGGTGTTTTTGAAGTGTTTAGAGAAAACCAGAAGAAATTATGGTAATAGGCCATAATTGCTTAAGCTCTCTGGAAAATTTCCAGAGAGCTGAAGCTTTCATTTAAACAAAAACAATTGAAGAAAAGAAGTGTTGTGTGCTATAGTGACACGCGTACTGATTTTGTTTTCTCTCATTCAGGAGCTTCCGGACTCCGATTCAGTCTCGATTTTTTCCTATACACTCGTAATGGAATATAGTACTTTATTAAATTATTTAAATTTACACTCATACTCGATGGTATTATGTATGTATCTCAATGTTTTTATTTTGTATAAATTATTAAAAAAACCGATTTTTCATTAATTTATAAAATATATTTTAATAAAATTTTGAATTAAATAGAAACAAATACCTTTATTAGATTATATGTGCCTCCGTTAATGGCTTCAACCTAATGAACCTGTTTAATTAATCACAATGATAAAGTAAAGCTTATTTTTTTTATCTTAGATAAACGATCTCAAATAGGCTCGAATGAGGATAAAGATAGACCTGGCCATGGTTCGGTTCTACGATTCCAGGAAGTTGGAACCGTAGAATCGAACCGAATAATTCAGTTTGATTTCGGTTCGGTTCCTTATTGTTTGGGGAAAAAATAAAAATAAAAATTATTTGGTTCCGGTTCTGAATTAAACCGAACCGAACCTTAAGTTACGATTCCAAATTATGTGGAAATGAGTTTCGGTTTGATTTCGGTTCCGGATAGAATCGTAATCTTACGGTTCCATGCAATTCGTTTATGGTTCGGAATATGGTTCCATCTAGTTCGGTTTCGATTCCGAATTGAAACCGTAGCCAGGTCTACATAAAAGGCACGAAGCATATGAATTAAGGGGACCAAGTTATGAGCCACATGTTTAGAGATGAAATATGCCATAAGGTCGTAGAGACAGAGGCAGAGTAATCAGAAAGACAAATAGACAATCGGCGAAGGTCATTTCTATTAAGAGATTGACATTATTGCTTGGAAAAAGAAGCGAGGTAAGGCCCAAATACATTATCTTACTGCATACTGTTTATATAATATATCTGATAATCATGATTTTATTTTTATGAAAGCGAGTACTGAAATCATTTGAAATACCATGATTTGTATTAATTTTAAGATCACTATATGCAATGTTATACTTTTAAAATTAGATGTAAATCGTAAATCTTTGTTTGAATTTCTAAAAATAAAAATAAAATATTGCTTAGGTATATTGATGCAACTGGTGTATACAACAATTATTACAATATTACACGGTAATTGGGAAATCCGAATATGACAAAATTACAATTATAATTATTATCCTCAAACAGACCCTAACGGCGGACCCTGAGAGTAGACCCTTACGGTAGAGGCTGAGAGCGGAGGCTGAGGGCAGAGGCAGACCCTGAGAGCGGAGGCAGAGGCTGAAGGGCAGAGGCAGACGGCAGAGGCTGACAGCAGAGGCTGATGGCAGAGGCAGAGGCTGACAGCAGAGGCTGATGGCAGAGGCTGACAGCAGAGGCTGATGGCAGAGGCTGAGGCTGAAGGCAGAGGCAGACGGCAGAGGCTGACAGCAGAGGCTGATGGCAGAGGCAGAGGCTGACAGCAGAGGCTGATGGCAGAGGCTGACTGTCAGAGGCAGAGGCTGAAGGTAGAGGCAGATGGCAGAGGCTGACAGCAGAGGTAGAGGCTGTTGTGCTGAGGTAGAGGCTGATCAGTAGAGGTAGAGGCTGTAGGCAGAGGCACAGGCAGAGGCTGGCAGTCAGAGGCAGAGGCTGAAAGTTCACCTTCCCGAGGCTTGTTCAAAAACAACAATATCCTTAAAACAAATTCGTCCCCTACCGTAGGTGCAGTAGAACATGAGACGATTGTTTCCCAGGATACAACGGGAAAACGCACGAGCAAGGGCACCACCAAACTCGCACCAAACGAACAACAAAGTGTTTGAACTCTCCTTGTAAAACAAAACAAGAAATCTATTTTTTTTTTCTCAATATTGAAAACAAGAAATGATGTTGTTTATATAGGAAAATAAAACACATCTCAATTAATGGAAATAAACTTGTCAATTAAATCTCATAAATGGGAGATGTTACACATTGTTGTAACCACTAAGCTAATTAAATTAGCACTAATGGAAATTAAACTATGTAACCACCAAGCTAATTAAATTAGCACTTATGGAATTGTAACCACCAAACTAATTAAATTAGTTGTTATGGAATTACAAAAGGCTTGGAAAAATTGTGAACTTTGAGCAACAATTTCTCATTCACCCAAGCACCATTTTAAGCATATGAATATACCATTTCGAAGTACTCACGGAGGAGTATCCGAATCATTCAATAACAACCACTAACACGAAGTGGACCATGCTTAAAATTGAGCCTCAAAATGCTTATAAATAAGCATTTTTCCAACAATCCCCCACATGAATGAAATTGGCGAAAAACGACGAATAAAATTATTTTTTATAAACATTTTATTTTGACCTAGAAGAGTTCAACGGTTCAACACCTGCATAGGATAGGTAGGCCCAGCCTTTGAACCTTCCCTTGTGAAAATATCTCATTACTGGCTGACAGTGGACGCGATGTCATTGAACTGTACTGCCGTTCATGTAATTGGAGAACACATATCACACAGATATTTTACCTACACATTTGAGTTCTCATTATTATGTTCATTTTGGCCATGAACATCTACCTGGTTCTGCAAGAGTTTCTAAGAATTGTGCCCCGTACAATTCCCTTTGAAGCGGCCCCACTTCTCTCTCACATAGGTGATTTCTTATTTAAGAGTATCTCGTAATACTCTGCTCGGATTCCCGACGCATAAGAATCATTAAAAGCTTTGCTTAACCTCTATCCATACGAGCATCACTGTTTCATTTCATCATAGGAATGGACTAGAGGGTAACCCCCACAGTGATCCAATTATGTCTTTTACGAGTAGGTTGTCCCATTGAACCTAGATCTTGGGATCTCCAGTCAACAAGGTTGGGTTTTCCTTCGTAATAAACATTTATCTAATGGGCTTCAGTCCCATTCCCCTCGATGATTTCACAACTAACTCTCTATTTAACCCTTTGGTTAGCGGATCCGCAATGTTATCCTTTGACTTTACATAGTCAATCGAAATAACTCCAGTAGAGAGTAATTGTCTAACGGTATTGTGTCTACGACGAATATGTCTAGACTTACCATTATACATATTGTTATGTGCCCTTCCAATTGCAGATTGACTATCGCAATGAATGCAAATTGCTGGCACTGGCTTAGGCCAACTTGGAATATCCTCTAGAAAATTTCGAAGCCATTCTGCTTCTTCAGCACACTTGTCTAATGCAATGAATTCTGATTCCATTGTAGATCTGGCTATCACAGTCTGTTTGGAGGATTTCCATGATATAGCTGCACCTGCTAGTGTAAACACATAACCACTAGTAGACTTTGAGTCTTTCATGTCAGATATCCAATTAGCATCACTGTATCCTTCGACTACAGCTGGATATCTATGATAGTGCAACCCATAATTACGAGTAAAACGTAAGTACCTAAGTACTCTCACTATTGCTTTCCAGTGATCAACCCCTGGATTACTCGTATATCTGCTGAGCTTGTTTACTGTACAGGCTATATCAGGCCTTGTACAACTCGATAGATACATCAAACTCCCGATCACTCTAGAGTATTCTACTTGAGATATACCCTCTCCCCTATTCTTCGATAGATGTAGACTCACATCTAAAGGAGTTCTAGCCACAGCAGAATCATTATTGTTGAATTTACCAAGAACCTTGTCCACATAGTGCGACTGATCAAGAATAAGTCCATCTGGACTTCTCGAGATCTTTATTCCCAGAATGACATCTGCAAGACCCATGTCTTTCATGTCAAACTTGGATTTCAGCATATTCTTGGTAGATTTCACCATTTTGACATTACTCCCGACAATCAGTATGTCATCAACGTAGAGACATAAAATGACATAGCCAACTTCTGTCTCTCTGACATAAATGCATTTATCACATTCATTGATTTTGAAACCATTTGCCAACATGGTGTCATCAAACTTTTTATGCCACTGTTTCGGGGCTTGTTTCAATCCATACAAGGATTTAACTAACTTACAGACTTTCTTTTCTTGTCTTGGAGCTATAAAACCTTCAGGTTGTTCCATGTAGATTTCTTCATCTAAATCTCCATTCAGAAAGGCTGTTTTCACATCCATCTGATGTACCTCAAGATTGCGCAACGCTGCAATCGCTAGTATCATCCTTATGGAATTTATTCTCGTTACAGGAGAATAAGTATCAAAGTAATCAAGACCTTCACGTTGTCTATAACCTTTAATTACAAGTCTTGCTTTGTACTTGTCAATTGATCCATCTGCCTTTATTTTCCTTTTGAAAATCCACTTGGACCCTAAAGGTTTACATCCTGGAGGAAGATTCACTAACTCCCAGGTGTGATTTTGTAAGATGGATTCAATTTCACTATTGATGGCATCTTTCCACAAGGCACCATCAGCTGACCTTACAGCTTCGTTATAGCTTTGAGGATCATTCTCTAGCAAAAATGTCAGAAAATCTGGACCAAATGATTTTTCCGTTCTAGCTCTTTTGCTACGTCTTAGTTCAGGTTCAACAACTTGTTGATCCTATGGAACATTAATTTGTTCTCGGTCCTGACTATCTTCAATGATAGTCTCTCATGTGCCCTTTTGTGCACATCTGAATTCGAATTAGTTTTACAAGGAAAAACGTATTCGAAAAAAGATGCATTCCTCGATTCCATTATCGTATTCTTGTGAATATCTGGTACATTAGACTCATGCACAAGAAATCGATAAGCATTACTGTTATGTGCATATCCTATGAAAATGCAATCAACAGTTTTTGGTCCTATCTTCACCTTTTTAGGTGGAGGAATGACTACCTTGGCAAGACACCCCCACACTCGAAGGAATTTATAGGAAGGTACTCTTCCTTTCCACATTTCATAAGGAGTTTTCCCTGCTTCTTTCCGTGGTACCTTATTTAAAAGGTAATTAGCTGATAAGACAGCTTCTCCCCACATAGTCTGAGGTAAGCCAGAGCTGATTAACATAGCGTTCATCATCTCTTTCAAGGTACGATTCTTACGTTCCGCAATCCCATTGGATTGAGGCGAATAAGGAGCTGTGGTTTGATGTATGATTCCATTTTGTTCACAAAGTGATTCAAAAGGGAAAACATACTCACCACCACGATCACTTCTTAACTCCTTAATTCTCTTATTCAGTTGATTCTCAACTTCATTCTTATAGAGAACAAATTTTTCTATAGCTTCGTCCTTACTTTTCATTAAATACACATAGCAAAATCTTGTGCAATCATCAATAAAGGTAATAAAATATTTATTACCGCCTCTCGATTGTATTGAATTAAAATCACATACATCGGTATGAATTAGATCAAGTGGTTCAGAGTTTCTTTCAATACTATGAAAAGATGATCTTGTTAGTTTTGCCTCAACACAAGTATCACACTTATGTTTGTTATCAATTTTAAAATTGGGAATATGATTCATGTTAATTAACTTTCGCAATGAATTAAAATTAACATGTCCTAATCTACCATGCCAAAGATTAGAATACTCAACAATATAAGCAGAAGAACTAGCTTTATTGATATTTTTGGGTTTAACAACCATTACATTGAGCTTAAAAAGCCCATCAGTTACATACCCTTTTCCCACATACATCCCATTTTTAGTCAAAACTACTTTATCAGACTCGAACACCATCCGGAATCCATGCTTGTTCAGAAGCGATCCAGACACAAGATTCTTCCGTATTTCAGGTACATACAGAACATTGTTCAGAGTCAACTCTTTCCCAGAGGTCATCTTCAGAATCACCTTTCCTTGACCTTCTATCTCAGATGTTGCTGAATTTCCCATGTATATCTTTTCCCCATTTTCAGCAGGCTCAAATGAAGAAAACATGCTCTTGTCTGAGCATACATGTCGAGTGGCACCAGTATCAATCCACCACTCTCTTGGGTTAGAACCCACCAAATTCACCTCAGAAACCACAGCAGAAAGGTTAATGTCTGAAACATCTTGAGTCATGTTTTCTAGCACATTAGCCTCTTGTTTCTTTTTCTTCTTCGGCAGTCTGCACTCAGAAGACTTGTGACCCATTTTGTCACAGTTGAAGCATTTTCCTTGAAATTTTGATTTCTTGGAAACTCCTCCTTTTTAGGGCCCATCTTTGACCCTTTGTTCTTGAGGTTTTGTTCTTATGGCCATGTTCGACAACATTTGCTTTGGCCTCATGAGTCATTCCTCTCTTTTCAGAAACTCGGTTATCTTCCTCAATTCTTAGCTTAAGAACCAAGTCTTCAATGCTCATTTCTTTTCGCTTATGCTTTAAATAATTCTTGAAATCTTTCCAACCAGGTGGTAGTTTCTCAATTATCGAGGCTACTTGGAAGGTTTCACTTAAACTCATCCCCTCAGCATGAATTTCTGCTAGAATAATCTGCAGTTCTTGTACTTGGCTTATCACAGTTTTGGAATCAATCATTTTAAACTCTAGGAAACGGCCTACGACAAATTTCTTAGTAGTACCGGTTCAGTTTATATTTTCGATCTAAAGATTCCCAAAGCCCTTTAGCTGTTTTCATTCCAGCGTACACACTGTACAAGGAATCACTTAGCCCATTCAGCACATAATTCCGACATAGGAATTCAGAATGTTTCCAAGCTTCAATGGCACTGATGACTTGGATATCAATCTCACCCTCTTTGGGTACAGGAGCATCTTCCTTTAGAAACCTCGCAAGGTTCAACGTGGTCAGGTAGAAGAACATTTTCTGTTGCCACCTTTTGAAATTCTGACCACTGAATTTTTCAGGTTTTTCCGCAGCAGGATTGACATGGCTCACATGTCCAACAGGTTGTCTAGCCATTGAGGCAGAAACACCTTGGCCAGCCACAACGGCTGCCATATTAAGCCCAGAGGCTGATGCAAGTTGGCCAACCGAAGGGGCTGCCATTGCACTTTGGTCAGCCCGGGGGCTGCCACAACATTTGGCCATCCGAAGAGGCTGCCATATTCGGATCTACTGTGTTTGGACTGATTTCCATATCCACAGAGTCTCGAATTTGTTTTAAGACTGTATACAACAATTATTACAATTATTACACGGTAATTGGGAAATCCGAATATGACAAAATTACAATTATAATTATTATCCTCAAACAGACCCTAACGGCGGACCCTGAGAGTAGACCCTTACGGTAGAGGCTGAGAGCGGAGGCTGAGGGCAGAGGCAGACCCTGAGAGCGGAGGCAGAGGCTGAAGGGCAGAGGCAGACGGCAGAGCTGACAGCAGAGGCTGATGGCAGAGGCAGAGGCTGACAGCAGAGGCTGATGGCAGAGGCTGGCTGACAGGCTGAGGGCAGGCTGATGGCGAGGCAGAGGGCAGAGGCTGGGCAGGCTGAGCAGAGGGCGAGGCAGAGGCTGAGGAGCTGACAGAGGCAAGCTGATGGCAGAGGCAGAGGCTGAGGCAGAGGAGGCAGGATGGCTGATGGCAGAGGCTGACTGTCAGAGGCAGAGGCTGAAGGTAGAGGCAGATGGCAGAGGCTGACAGCAGAGGTAGAGGCTGTTGTGCTGAGGTAGAGGCTGATCAGTCAGAGGTAGAGGCTGTTGAGGCAGAGGGCACTGGCAGAGGCTGGCAGTCAGAGGCAGAGGCTGAAAGTTCACCTTCCCGAGGCTTGTTCAAAAACAACAATATCCTTAAAACAAATTCGTCCCCTACCGTAGGTGCAGTAGAACATGAGACGATTGTTTCCCAGGATACAACGGGAAAACGCACGAGCAAGGGCACCACCAAACTCGCACCAAACGAACAACAAAGTGTTTGAACTCTCCTTGTAAAACAAAACAAAAATCTATTTTTTTTTTCTCATATTTTGAAAACAAGAAATGATGTTGTTTATATAGGAAAAGAAAAACACATCTCAATTAATGGAAAAACTTGTCAATTAAATCTCATAAATGGGAGATGTTACACATTGTTGTAACCACTAAGCTAATTAAATTAGCACTAATGGAAATTAAACTATGTAACCACCAAGCTAATTAAATTAGCACTTATGGAATTGTAACCACCAAACTAATTAAATTAGTTGTTATGGAATTACAAAAGGCTTGGAAAAATTGTGAACTTTGAGCAACAATTTCTCATTCACCCAAGCACCATTTTAAGCATATGAATATACCATTTCGAAGTACTCACGGAGGAGTATCCGAATCATTCAATAACAACCACTAACACGAAGTGGACCATGCTTAAAATTGAGCCTCAAAATGCTTATAAATAAGCATTTTTCCAACAACTGGTCCCGTCCAGTATAAAAAAACCACATGTACGAATTGGTATCAATCAAATTGAGTATGTTACCCTATTTACTCATATGTTGGATATAATTTTCAAAAGTCTCAACTCACAAATACATTTATATCCGATTAACTATTCAATATATATATATATATATAGTTGTTGTTTAAATTTAAAAAAGTATGTTATATATAAGGGGGCGTTTGACACAGAATTGATTATTAAATATATTATATATATTTAATAGATGATGATATTGTATCAAAATGCATTTGAATAGTATGTGATAGATATGATTGGTTGTAAAGTGTGGGGTACTATACTAGATGATTGAAATTATTATTTTAAGTTGTAATATTAATATTTAATAATATTTTTTTATATTAATTTAATATTAATATTAATATAATATTTAATCTTTTAATATTAATTTTATTTTAATATTAATTTAATTTAATACTATTTTTTTATAATTTTTATATTTTTTAATATTTATATTTATTTTATTTTTAATATTTTAATGATATTTTTAATTTTAGTATTAAAATATTTTAATATAAATATAAATAAAGTAATATTGATAATTAAAGAAGGAAAAATAAATTTTAAATTTTTTTTTCAATATATTACGTCATAATCACACACTCTTGCTGCATATCATTGTCACCACCAACACAGTATTACATTAATTACATGACATCGTAATCCAAACAAGTCCAAATATCCTTCGACTTTTGTGACGCTTTTTTGAAAGGATGACTAGATTTCGCTTTATAAAGCAGCGCCTAAAAGCAAACAGTAGCAGACGAATCTCTCTAAAATGTAAAAGCCACGCGAAATCATCAAAACTGGGAGCTTCCTGAAAAATTTAAAGCTCTAACAACTCCCTATTAATGGCGACCTCTTCTTCTGCACTGCCGGTAAATAATCATCACCGCTAATGACAAGTCAGTGTTGGTTAGTTTTTGTTTTAAAGTGATTTAAATCCATTTATTTCAGGAAAACCGACCTGAAGAGGAGAATGAGATGATGTTCAAAGCGAAATCTAGTTGGATCGAAGCTCGGACCGCATGTGATCACCTGATAGGTTCTTTATCATTCGATCTCGCTCACATACAAACTCTTGATACACCCTGCAACAGGTTATCCATACCCACTAATTATTCATTTTCCTTTTTTTTTCGTGGTAATTAGAAAAATTTAACCTGTACAGTATCAAATTTAAATCGAAAAGAGAAATTAAAAAGCTGATGATTAGTAATTTTCTGGTCACCTGGTTATCTCTGAGTAAAAGCTAGTGTCTAGAGAGATGTTCTATCTATTTGGACACCTGTTCGATATACCTAAGTAGCCATGAAATGATTAAAAAATATATTTTAGTGCAGTGCATGTGCATTGAAGCTCTTTTTTCTAATCATTTTATAGCTAGGTGGCGATGGCTAGGTGGGGTTTGAGTTTTAGAAATTGCTCTCTTGATGAGAATTGAAAATATATTGAGTTTCACGTTTTTATATTTTTGGGTTTATAGTGATTTTCTTAATTAAAAAGAGGTTATGTTTCAAATTTCTAAGAATTTGAGTGATTTGCATATATGAAGGTGTCAACACCCAAGCGAAAACTGGTTGTGTTTGTGCTGCAAGGAAGTGCTTTGCAGCCGTTTTGTGAACAAGCATATGCTTCGGCATTACCAGAAAACAAACCACTGTTTAACATTGAGCTATCGGTATGATCATGAATGAACTTAAAATTTTCTTATTCTCCCTTTTGTTTGTCTTTTGGGTATTTTTCTTAATTGGCGGCATGTTCTGAAATCATTTGTTTTTGGAAAGCAGTGACCTTTCTGTTTGGTGCTATGCTTGTGATGCTTATTTGGAAGCTCAAGTGATTCTGAAGTTGGGACCTATTGGTTACATTTTGAAATTTGGAAAAGCTCTGCCACTTCGTACGATTGAGCATCCAAAGGTTGAAGATAAACATAATGAGGGTCATAGCTAATGACAAACATCACCGTTTTTGGAATCAATGTTGGTTAGTTTTTGTTTTAAAGTGATTTAAATCCATTTATTTCAGGAAAACCGACCTGAAGAGGAGAATGAGATGATGTTCAAAGCGAAATCTAGTTGGATCGAAGCTCGGACTGCATGTGATCACCTTATAGGTTCTTTATCATTCGATCTCGCTCACATACCAACTCTTGATACCCCCTGCAACAGGTTATCCAAACCCACTAATTATTCATTTTCGTTTTTTTTTTGTGGTAATTAGATAAATTTATTTATCCCGAATTAGAAAAATTGAACATGTAAAGTATCAACTTCAAATTGAAAAGAGAATTAAAAAGCTGATGATTAGTAATTTCCGGTCACCTAGTTATGACCGAGTAAAAGGTCATGTCTAGAGCGACGGTCTATCTGTTTGGTCACGCGTTCGAACTCTATAAAAAGCATTTGTGAAAAAAATGGGGTAATATTTTATACATCACCTTTCATAGATTCTTCTATGGCGGGAGCCTTGTACACTGAGTATGACGTTTAGTTATTGCTAAGTAGCCATGAAATGATTAAAAAAACATTTTTAGTTCAGTGCACGAGCATTGAAACTCTTTTTTTTAATCATTTTATAGCTAGGTGGTGATGATTCGGTGAGACTTGAGTTTTAGAAGATGCTCTCTTGATGAGAATTGAATATATATGGAGTTTCATGATTTTTTTGGGTTTATGGTGATTTTCTGAACAAAGTGGTTATGTTTCAAATGTCTAACAATTTGTGTGATTTGCATATATGAAGGTGTCAACACCCCAGCAAAAACTGGTTGTGTTTGTGCTGCAAGGAACTGCTTTGCAGCCGTTTTGTGAACAAGCATATGCTTCGGCATTACCAGGAAACAAACCATTGTGTTGCATTGAGCTATAAGTATGATCATGAATGGACTTAAAATTTTCTTATTCTCCCTTTTGTTTGTCTTTTGGGGTATTTTTCCTAATCGGCAGCATGTTCTGAAATCATTTGTTTTTTGAAAGCAGTGACCTTACTGTTTGGTGCTACGCTTGTGATGCGTATTTGGAAGCTCAAGTGATTCTGAAATTGGGACCTATTGGTTACAATTTGAAGTTTGGCACGGCTGCACCATTTCGAACGATTGAGCATCCAAAGGTTGAAGATAAGCATAATGAGGGTCATAGCTAATGACAAACGTCACCGTTTTTGGAATTAGTGTTTGTTTTTGTTTTAAAGTGATTTTAAATCCATTTGTTTCAGGAAAACCGAACTGAAGAAGAGGATGAGGTGATGTTCGGAGCGAAATCTGGTCGGATCGAAGCCCGGACCTCATGTCATCACCTGATTGGTTCTTTATCATCCGATCTCGCTCACATACCAACTCTTGATACACACTGC
>SKCR01054337.1:0-30100 GCA_019454045.1 Zanthoxylum bungeanum | reverse complement strand
TTGTGTTGATTCCGACGAAACCTTTTACCTGTTGCCATTGTAAATCCATTTGGATAATGCTTGCTAAAGCTGTGTATTTCATTTATGAATATGATGAAAGCTTAACGAAAATCGCTTTCCTGAAAAGGAAACCTTTAGGAGGATGTTTAACAACATCCTGTCGATTTTGTCGTACCAAACTAGCAAACAAGGTTTGCGAGTTATTTATCCATGTTTGGATTGAAGCAAGCATTAGGTTCTAGGAATTGTCGTTTTGATGTAATCATAATGGTATGATTTAATTCAAAACGAAATGATTCTTGTGTATATAAAAGGGTTAGTGGGAGTGCACTGACATGAATGTCATGTAAGATAATGATAATATGTCATTTCTTGGAAATGATATTCCCATAAAATAATCGGTGAAAGCTGGGCTTCCCTGATAACGACTGTAAGTCGTAACAAAGGTACTATACAATAGTATAACGGGACAGTGAGAGCTGGAAATATTCCGAGTAAGATAACTGTTGCCGAATAAACAACAAATGCGGATTATTGCTGCAACTGAGGCAGCAATAGAAGCCATTTGGATCGATAATAAATCTAATTAGATTAGATATAGTTCTTTTAGCAGCTGAGCTAGGCGTCAGCACAGGCTAAGGAATTAAAGGTCTCATCGACGATCCAGATATATACTTCTATATTCATCTGATTCGTTCGATCGGATCATACATCATGGCGATATGATGATCGTGTAAATCGCGTCAGACGATAATCATGCAAATCCACTGACGAAAATCTTTTCTCAGCAATTTGAGCGAACCGTACATAGTTCGGGTGTTAGACACTCGAGTGACTGGTATGTGTCAAGTGGGAGATTGTTGGATAAATGACCCATAGCGTCACTATTTGTACATATCATGGTGTTGTTGTACAAATTAACTATGTGACAAAGGAGATTGCACTCTTATCATTTGTGATTAGATCACCTAGATAGATATAAATGAAGAGAGGTCCATATGATTAGTTCCTGGATTGAGATGATATGAGACAGTATCAGTCCACGAAGGATTAATCATTAAATATCCCTAGCCGGAGTATTATCGAGACATGACATCGATAATGCGGAATAGGCTAGTATTGCACTTGTGCGCGTTGTGAGGGCACGACGGCATAGTTCTCATATATTTAAGTATTGGATACTTATGCAAGTGCGATAGGAGATTGTGTTTCACCGATGGTACGGGAAACAGCTTCGCTCTGGATAGACCCCTCGGAATCCCATTGGTATTATGACTATGTGTCTATGGGAGTCCGACATCAGGGTAGGTGTATTTGGTCTTAACCTGAGACTTGCACCGCTAATGCTTACGACAATCAATATACTTTAGTTGAGGTCGTCTAGGACTCTAACCGGTTCTGTGTACGCCAACTGCTGGGTATATTGAGAATCGTAGAGTATTGGGTGTGATGTCAAGACGGAAGTATCACTTCAGTCATAGTGGAGATGATGTCACGCAGGATACGGTATTAGTGCTCTTAAGTGTTGCGCAACCATCGGGATATTATGACTAGGTCATGCATATCCGATTATAGAGACTAGTTACCAGACATCCGACATGTGCTTCGGACGGGGCAGACACTTATCCAGCCCCAGCCCTAGCACGTGACTATCCGATACTGGGCCGATATACACAATACTTGGTATACTACGCTTGATACAGATCTTAAATATTCTTAGATGGATATGTCCGGAGAATTGGGTTAGACTTGGTGCTTTGCTAGAAGCCAACCTTGTCTTGTAAATCGGTAAAATGTAGTACTTGGTACTTACGTGTTCGGATAGTCCGATGACCGATTTTGACTGCCAACATATCCGAGATCTCATGGGTCGCTTCCCAAAGATTCACGATGACATATGACTCGCACTTTTAATTAATCTGGGATTAATTAGATGAGAGAGAAAATTAATCTGGGATTAATTGCGGAGATATTTTATCTAGGATAAAATATCGATTAAAGAGAGAGGAACATTAATTTGGAATTAATCGAGGAATTAATATATTTGATATATTAATCGAAATTGGATTTCGACGCGGAATTAAAATTAGATTTTAATTTGGGCGAACGAATTAATTTAGAATTAATTCGTTAGCGATGTGAATAGTGATTTCGCTTGGCGTAATCATTTAATTACGACGCAACGGAAAATTCGTTAATTTGGAATTAGCGAACCCGAGCCCGAGATTATTTGCGAGCGCATTCGTATTTGGAATTCGAGTGCGGCACGTCAAATCAAGCGCCAAGTCGCTAGTCGCATCTAGCGTCACATCAAGTGTCAAATCATGTCACTTTGAGTGATGTGACAATTGATTGGATTGATTGATTGATGTGATTGATGTGACAATTGATTGGATTGATAAAGTGAAGTGATGTGACTTGATGTAATAAAGGTGATGTGTGTGGTTGGGAATTAAACCCAAATGTGTTTGAAATGAATTTCAAATGAAATTCAAGTGCATTTGATGCATAAAATAAACACAAAAACCGTATACCACATCCACTCCACTTTTTCCCTCCTCTCTCTCCTCTTTTTCTTCCTCTCATCACTCACGCCATTTCTGTTCTGGTTTTTCTGGGTACTGCCGTGAACAAAATGGAGGGAAGCAGTGCGTTTTGTGGCAAAACAAGAGTGCTAGCACACTCCGAGATCAATGCGAAGGTGATAGGAAGCTTACCCATGAGCCGGGATTCAAATGATGAAGCTTGGAGCTTCAAATCTTGTTGAAATGGCGCAAAACAGACCACCAAACTGCTGCAGTGGGCGCACATGAGCAGTGGGCAGTGAGCAGAATTTGTTTTTTGTTGCTTCCGCGTCGCTCAACCGCTCGATGTAAGTATTCCGCAACTTCCGTCGTTGTATTCACTTATGATTCATGCTTGAGTTTTGATCTTGGGACATATAGAAACTCCAACAGTGTGGAGTGGGTGGATTTTTGGAAATCGTTAAGCCTTCATCACTTTGCTTTCTTATAAATTTCTGTTTTGAAATGTCATGAGAAAACATGTTAAATATGTTATTGTTTTGGTGTGATTTTAGAATGATTATTTTTGTTTTATGTCATTAACTTAATATGTATACTAGTAGTATCATGCTAGGAGTATCTTGCACGCGCCAAAATCAATGGTTTTTGGAAACTTTTAGGATACTTTATTTAAACCCTATAATGTTCTCATTATGTTTAGGATTGGTTTTCACAAATGATTAACAAAGTTCTCTTTAATTCCTATGTATATCACTCCAAAGGCTTTATCAAATATGATATATGTCGTAAACATATAGTATAAATGCCTATATGATAATGAATGCCAATAATTAGTCATAATCTGTTGGAATTAATTGTTGATTAATTATTTGGTGTTGTTAAATAACAACAATTAGTAATAATTTCATGTTGGAAATTATTAAGTTAATTATGTAGTGTTGTTAAATAACAACAATTAGTAATGATTTCATTACTAAGTAAACAACAAGAGTTGTTAAGTGACAACAATTAGTAAAATGTTAAATGTGGAACATATGGTACACCCATGATGGTAACATTTTGGAAGGGTTAGAGAAAGTCATTATGCATCCAAATACATGTGATTATATAGTAATCAATGCATGTGATTAAATAGTAATCCATGCATGTGAGCTAATAGTGACTTGGTTTCCCTCCTATAAATAAGACCATTTGCTTATTGAGTTAACCAATCAATTAAGTTTGATTAAGAGGTCTCTACAAGATTAAAAAGGTATGCAATATGTTGTGGTTAATATAGATTTATTTCAATTAAGCATGTAAATAAATCTAGGACTAGTAATACATGTATGGTTAGATCCTAAGAGGACAAACATGTAAATATATTAGGGATTATGTTTCCTAACATTGGTATCAGTAGCTTAAATACATGTATTCTAGTTGGATTACACAAAAATTACATGAACATGCATGAAAAATATTGAAAATGCTTCTGGTTTTTGTTTTTAAAAATAATTTTCTTCCAACTTTGGGCCGTAATAACTCTCTGTATAAAATTGATAATCGCATGTTCAAATATGTTTTGAAAACTAGGTCATGAGATCTTCAATTTGGTATACCATTTTCTTAATTTGGATTAAAATTGAGAAATATATGGACCCTAGAAGTTGGCTAGTTGAATATGTTTTTACCCAGAAAAACACTCTCAGAAGAGCTGTACTACATGTCATCCAGTATTTATAAATCAGACGACAAGTCGCCCGATTTGTGTACGACAAGTCGTACGCTTAGAGCTCAAAGGGATGACATTTCGTCAGTCTATCACGAAACCGACAAATCGGTTACATCTATAATTGACAACCGACATGTCATACAGTCACGGAACACGCGGATGACATGTCGTCTGCGCGTGTAACTCGGCCGAGAATGGCCGACGCGTGAGAGCGCGTGAGGGCGAGTGGGAGCCCGTGGCCGGCGCCTGGAGGGGCGTGAGCCACTCCTGAGGCGCGTGTATGGCGCGTGAAGTTTTTGTGGGCCCGTGTGGGTCATGTCTGTATCGATTTGCTTCGGTAATTCCGATCCGTCATGGTTAAAAGTCTAATCCTTTGTGCAAAATGTTGTAATCGACCACAATAAATTTATTTTATCATATAAACTTTGTGTTTATGAAAATGAATATCTTTGTGATGTTTATTTTAGTCAATGTAACTTTGTGTTTCATTGTATTGATTTTTTCTTGTATTTGTTGCAGAAAAATCATGGCGATAATTCGAAGAATTGCAAAAGTGATTACGACACCCACAGACTAAGAGATGATATTAGACATGTTGATGGAAATGGATAAATATCGAATGAGTGAAAGCGATGATATGATTTCGCATATCATCACTTTTAATAACATGTTACAAGAGTCTATCTGGGCAGGTAATTGGATAGGACAGCCGAATAGATTCAGATTACTGAGAAACACTCTCCCCAAGATATGGCAAAAAAAACTTACTCGTATTTGGATATTAGTAAAACGTGAGGAAAAACATGTTCCTTATAATAAAGCCATTGAAAGGTTAGCGGTTCAGTATCTACGGCATAAGGCAAATAATACTATTTTTCCTTCAATGTCCCTGAAACGTTGTAAGGATCCTAAATTTGCTATAGGTTTTCCATGGCTGTCCAAGATCAATTACGAGTTACCTAAAGAGTTTGAGGATTCGTATCCAAAAACATATATGAGTTGGGACTCTACAACTTGGAAAATTATTATTGTAAAATATTAATTTCTTTCATGTTGTTTCTGTGTGTTATATTACGACATGTAAATATTATATTTATATGTATGAATGTTTCATGTTGAATTTAATTTATGTAATTAAATCAATGATTGTCATGTACAATTGTCGCATGATTAAGATGTTCTAAGAATTTATGTAATTTTTTAGAAAATGATTCTACATGATTGATTATGTTGATAATATTTTTACATTGGGTAATTGGATGATGATTGGACACATATTGGCCTTTTGACTCCAACCCCATTGAAGAATTTTATTAAACATAATTCGTTTCATGATAAAATAAATAAAAGTATTAACAATTGTGCATGAATGTCTGTAGAAACTTTGTGTTTTTAATATGGCTTCCGCAACAAAGAACATTATTGCTGAACTCAACAAGGGTGAGAAACTGAATGACGATAATTATGAATTTTGGAGCATGAAAATCCAATATGTGCTAGAAGAACAAGATGTTCTTGAAACTTTGAAAATGAGCATGGATGAACCTGAACAGGGCACTACGGCCCAACACAGGCGAGACCGAGAGGCTTATGAGGCCTGGAGAAAAAGAATTTCATTGCCCGCATTACGTTGCTGAGCAGTATGGATAATGACCTAATGAAGAGTTCAGGAAATATGACATGGCTAAGGATATGTGATCCACACTAGCTGAAAAGTTTGGTAGTACCTCAATAACCAAACTCAGGTCACTGACAATCAAGTTTGACACATACAAGAAACGTCATGAGTTCACTATGTCAAAACACTTGAGGCAAATGTCAAACATGATTACTGAACTGGCAGATGCTAGACATGTTCTTACAGATGAACAGAAAGTCCAAGCGGTCATTCGTTCTCTTTCAAATAGCTGGGAGCATATGAAGATGCATTTGACCCACAATGAGAGCATCAAAACCTTTGATGATGCCAAACGTCACCTTGAATTAGAAAGCGACCGCCTTGCGGCTGCTAAGTCAAATACTGAAGTGTATATGACAGAAACTAGCAAACCTGGGGTTTCAAAAAGAAAAGAAAATTTCATGGTGGTGGGTTACA
This sequence comes from Zanthoxylum bungeanum, assembly GCA_019454045.1. NCBI lineage: Eukaryota > Viridiplantae > Streptophyta > Magnoliopsida > Sapindales > Rutaceae > Zanthoxylum > Zanthoxylum bungeanum. The sequence goes on along the minus strand of SKCR01054337.1, from coordinate 23,769 downwards.
GTTCGGAAAAGAACAAAATTCTTCTAAGCCAGAAAAGAAACAGAAAACCAATCAACATAGGAAAGGAAAACGTCCTAACAAAAAAGAAAAACATGGCAAAGGTTTAATGTTTTAATTGTGGTAAGAAATGTCATTTTGCTCGTGACTGCACTGAGCCTAAAAAGATGAATACCTTTCGTGCATATTTAAATGAAATATGTGTTTCAAGTTCAATCTTTCTAACTGAATCTAATCCTTTGTGGACTGTAGACTCAGGAGCCACAGACCATGTAGCGAATGATAGAGATGCCTTCGTGGAATTTCGGTGAATTTCACCTGGGGTAAAGTGGATATATGTTGGCAACAACTCACGGGTTGAAGTCAAAGGCATAGGAACATGCAAGTTAGTCATGCATGGTGGAAAAACTTTACTACTGCATGATGTATTGTTTGCTCCATAAATTCGTCGAAATTTAGTATATGTGTTGGTTTTGGTTAATTTAGGTTTCAATTTGAACTTCCATAAATTTGGTGTTGATTTGTACTTAGGTACAATACACTATGGTTCTGGTTATTTTCTGGATGGTTTTATTGTATTAAATGTTGAATGTTTTAATCACAATTTCGGTTTTTCGTTTGTTACTTCATCTGTCAGTAATGATAGTGATTGTAACTGTGTGGCATGCTAGACTTGGCCACATTGGCCAGCAAAGAATGAACAGATTAGCCAAAGAAGGCTTTCTGGGAAATATTGAGAAGGTAGAATTGTCAACCTGTGAATATTGCTTGGCAGGAAAAACTGCGAGAAAACCATTTGGAAAAGGGACTAGAGCATAATTTCCATTACAATTAATTCATTCAGATATCTGTGGTCCAATGAATGTCAGGGCAAGGTATGGAGCATCTTATTTCATCACATTTATAGATGATTTTACTCGCTTTGGTTATGTCTATTTGATTGCTCATAAATCCGAAGCATTAGAATGTTTCAAGAAATTTATGAATTTGACAGAAAATCAATTGGACAAGAAAATTAAAGCACTACGCACTGACCGTGGTCGTGAGTACTTATCTGATCAGTTCAGAGAATTATGTGATGAAAAAGGAATTAGTCGTCAGTTGACTACTCCTGCTACTCCTTAACAAAATGGTGTTGCGGAAAGAAGAAATGGAACTCTTCTTGAGATGGTTAGGTCTATGATGGCACAAGCAAATTTGCCTATAACCTATTGGGGTGATGCATTATTAACTGCCACATATGTACTTAACCGAGTGCCATCTAAATCTGTGTCCACCACACCATATTAGTTATGGACAGGTCGTAAACCAGATATTCACTTTCTAAAACCTTGGGGTTGTGCGGCTTATGTTCATGTGCGTTCTCACGAACATGGAAAGTTAGGCCCAGAGGAAAAAAAGTATCTTCATAAGATATTCTGAATAATCAAAATGATATGTTTGCATAGGTGAACATGAAAGTGGAGGCGTGACAGAATTTGAATCACGAGATATCACATTTTTAGAAAATGATTTTCCTAAGCAGGGAGAGATATGTCAAGATTTATCTCTATATGAAACTCAAGATCACATGGATCACATGATTGATAAACACTCTCGGTTTACCTAATTCAAGTGGGAGTGATGAGAGAAATTTGAGAAAACATGATGAATCTGTTTCACATGAATCTCAAAATGATGAATTAGTTTCACACGAGTCTCATTTACGTGATCCGATTGGGAGTGATGTACATAATCCAAGTGGGATCAATGTGCACGATCCAAATGGGAATAATATCGAAAGTGAGGAATCAGTTCCACCACTAGAATCCCAATTACGATGTAGTAATCGTATAGGCATTCCTTGACGTCGTTTCGATATCGAAGGAGAAACCTTTATGATTATACCTCAAGATGATGAAGAACCTAGAAACATAAAAGAGGCTCTTCAGTGTCCTGCTAAGGAAAAATGGATGAAAGCAATGGAAGAAGAGATGAGGTCAATGAGGTCCAACCAAGTTTGGGAATTGGTTGATCTACCCAAAGGACGCAAAGCTGTTAAGAACAAATGAGTTCTTAAAATAAAGCGTAATGCCGATGGCAATATCGAAAGATATAAAGCACGGCTTGTGGCAAAAGGGTATACGCAACAGGAAGGAATTGACTATGAAGAGACTTTTTCACATGTTGTAAGATTTACCTCAATTCGCTTGATTCTGGCTATAGTAGCAAGTATGGATCTAGAATTACATCAAATGGATGTAAAGACTGCTTTTCTCAATGGAGAACTTGATGAAGAAATCTACATGGAACAACCAGTAGGTTTCATAAAAGAAAATGAAAAGGAGAAAGTATGTAGACTTTTAAAGTCTATATATGGTCTCAAACAATCGTCTAGACAATGGTATATACGATTCCACAATACAATCATTTCGAATGATTTCACACAATGATAGATGAGGATCATTGTGTGTACACCAAGAGAGATAAATATAAGTTCATTATCTTATCTTTGTACGTGGATGATATACTTATAGCCGGAAATGATAAGGGGTTTGTAAAACACATTAAAGAATGATTATCATCTAACTTCGAGATGAAAGATATGGGTGAAACTGCATATATTCTTGGGGTTAAGATCTCAAGAAATCGTTCAAAGAATTTATTATCTCTTTCACATGAGTCATATATAAAGAAAATTCTTGAACGCTTCCAAATGCAGGCTTGCAAACCCATTGATACTCCTATCACGAAAACTGAAGCTTTGAGTCGTAGATTGTGTCATGAAACTCCACAGGAAAAGGAACAAATGAAGAAAGTTCCTTATGAAAATACAGTTGGAAGTTTAATGTACGCAATGTTGTGTACAAGTCCTGATATCTGTTGCGCTGTTGGAATGGTAAATAGATACCAATCCAATCCAGGGCTAGCATATTGGAAAACAGTTAAAAGAATATTTAGGTATCTGAGAGGGATAGTTGATTACTCATTGTGTTATCAAGGTAATGATCTGCAATTGAGAGGCTATATTGATGCTGACTGGGGAGGAGATTTAGATGAAAGAAAATCTAGCTCCGGTTTTGTTTTCTTGCTAAACAATGGTGCCATTTCATGGAGCAGTAAGAAACAATCTTATATAGCCTTATCCACAATGGAGGCTGAATTTGTGGCCTTTTCATCAGCAGTACAAGAGGTTGTGTGGTTGAAAAGGTTCTTGGATCATTTGGGTATGTCAAATGAAGCTTCTGGTCCAGTATTAGTTAACTGTGATAGTGAAGCAGCGATAGCCTACACACAAAGACCCAAAATTCCATTGTAAAACGAAACATATAGATACCAAATATAACTTTGTGAAAGACATAGTTGCACGAGAAGAGGTAAACATGAAGTACATTTCTACGCAAGAAATTGTAGCATATCCATTGACCAAGCCTGTTCCTATAGATGTATTTGTTAGACATGTAAAAACTCAGTGATTGCGTAGATGTTAATGTGCTTACATATATGATATGTATTTTTTTTCCCAAATAATGTTTACTAATGTTAATACTCATTGATATTTGTGTTCAATGCTTACATGTTATTATGTTGATACATGTTTAAAAACAATATACTATTAGTTAGTATGAGAAGTATGTCGGACAAGTGAATGATTGACCCTCTCACACGGGAAATCGCCTCCATTACTTTGTGTTAATGGGAGATGAGATAAATTTTTAAGCTAATTATCTTAGTGATAATTTAGAGAGCTCAAGCTTGAAAATTAAGTAATGTCGTTATGAGGTCACTTTCTCTGTGATATGACCTAAGGTGAATAAGTTCGTTTCACCTTACTTGTCTTAATGTCAGTTATGAGTTAGACATTGTGTTTGTCTGAACTATAATCTGTACGGTATTTTATGAGACATACGCTCCATGGGAAATGAGAGAATACCGTAGCACATGTTTTCATACCATGTGTACATTTGTGACTATTGAGGGTAATACAAGTAAAGATCTCATTCTTGATATTGTGTGAGACCCTTGAGATTATTTCAATCTCACATTGTACCCTTTAGACTCTTGTCTGCTTCTTAAAACTTAGATTTGATGATTGCTATCTTGGAATGTTACTGAAAGATCATGAGAGATTCGATCTGAAAGGACATCTCTGGAAAAGCAAATTGAATCAAAGTTGAGAGATTCGAGAAATGAGAAAGATCATTATATGAATAATATCACATTAGCTTGTATTCACTGGTCGACCAATTATGTTATTCTATGTGATCAAACATGATTGTGAATACAAAATAAATATTACATTCGAAAAGAGATCGAGAGAGATTTAATGTGATAAATTATCGAGGATACTGCATACATAATCCACTATGGTTCTGTCCATTTTTCGAACGGCTATATATTCCTAACAGATGTATAGCAAGTGAGCTCTCGAAGTATGCTGGTCGCACGACATAATTGCAAAGTATGAATTATTCTTGTAGAGATAATAAAAATTGTTAATCCCATCATGTGTGAGTGGGAGATGTTGAAAATTAATTGTTGATTAATTATTTGGTGTTGTTAAATAACAACAATTAATAATAATTTCATGTTGGAAATTATTAAGTTAATTATGTGGTGTTGTTAAATAACAACAATTAGTAATGATTTCATTACTAAGTAAACAAAAGAGTTGTTAATCAAATAATTAAGTAACAACAAGAGTTGTTAAGTGACAACAATTAGTAAAATGTTAAATAGCGAACATATGGTACACCCATGATGGTAACATTTTTGGAAGGGTTAGAGAAAGTCATTATGCATCCAAATACATGTGATTACATAGTAATCAATGCATGTGATTAAATAGTAATCAATGATTAATAGTAATCCATGCATGTGAGCTAATAGTGACTTGGTTTCCCTCCTATAAATAAGACCATTTGCTTATTGAGTTAAGCAATCAATTAAGTTTGATTAAGAGGTCTCTACAAGATTAAAAAGGTATGCAATTATGTTGTGGTTAATATAGATTTATTTCAATTAAGCATGTAAATAAATCTAGGACTAGTAATACATGTATGGTTAGATCCTAAGATGACAAACATGTAAATATATTATGGATTATGTTTCCTAACATAATCCGATTGGATATAGGATATGTTATTAAAATAAGAACACAAGAGTTACGTAGTTCAGTTGGAGTGCCTACGTCCACAGAGAGAACGGGAAAATTTTATATTACCTAATTAAGTGGAAAAAAAGGAAAAGATTATAATACTCTCTCAAGAGTAGTACTCTACAAACTTCTCACAACTTTCTCAAGAACGGTTAGTACTTGAATTCAGGTTAGGTCCTCTTGAACATGCCAAAATATGCTTCTTCTTTTTTTTTTAGCTGTCCGTATGGTCCAACCTCTTTTAGTTGTCTTGTTGGTGTTGAACTTGGACTCGTCGTATTGGAATATGCCATCACTTACCTCTGTTATTTTTTGAAAAAAAAAACCTTAATAATGAAAAATGCCCAAGACAAGATTTTACATTCCTATTAAGTTGACACGCGAAGGTTTAGCAGACTATCAAGAGAGAGACTATTATTAAAGTAAAGGAGTGAGAACAATTACAAGGAGAAGCGAATACGAAAAAGCAAAAAAACACTTATAAATAGAACTAGAAGGTACTAAGCCTTTACAGGGAGCTAAAGAATCATTCTCCTTCTTCCAATGGAATTAGAACACTGATTCTTTGTCATTGTGTGTCATGTTTTCTGAATAAGGCTTCTTCCTCTTATTGGGTCGATTGGAAAGGACTCATCAATTCCGACGTGATGGCTCATTCATCACTCGTTGCTGCTGCATGCGGCTTATTAGGCCTAATTTATTTTGACTTTTAAGACTTAAAAGGGCTTGGGTTTGGGACGAAAGATTATATATGCTGCTGATAATCCACCATCAACGGGTGTCATTTTCCCTTAAAAATATATATGTCCATATACCGCTGTCGGGAGGAAAGAGAAAAGGACGTGCTCCCCAATTAGCTTTCTTTCTCACGCGCTCTCTAAAAGAAAGCCCTAATTTCCAAGCAGTTAGTCCACCACCAGTATCACCTCCTTCAATAATTTTATATACACAGACTTTGAAACTCACACAATTTTAATTCTTAATTTAAGATCAAAGACGGAACTCTCCTCTTCTGAAGTAATTTATATTTTCTTGTTTCTATTTATATGGACATATTCATATATATATATATATTTGGTACGTATAGCTAGAAATTTTGTCCAGCTAATTAAAACAAGATCCAAACTAATTTTCTTGTTACAGTCATGGCGAACCGGTGGTGGGGTGGCCAAGTGGGTCTGCCAGGGATGGATGGGTCAGCTGCTTCGACGGCTGCGATGAAAAAACCAGATCTGGGTATCTCCATGACCAACAATAACGGAGACAGTGGAAGTGGCGGCGGGGATGACGACGAAGAAAGAGAGCATAGCGATGAGCCTAGAGAAGGAGCTATTGAAGTATCCACGCGCCGCCCTAGAGGCCGTCCAGCCGGGTCAAAGAACAAGCCTAAACCTCCTATATTTGTTACTAGGGATAGCCCTAATGCACTCAAGAGCCACGTCATGGAAATATCTAACGGCTCTGATGTTGCTGAAACTCTAGCTAATTTTGCAAGGAGAAGACAGAGAGGTGTTTGTGTTCTCAGCGGAAGCGGCACGGTGACCAACGTGACACTCCGGCAGCCGTCAGATCCCAGTGCAGTCATGGCAATTCATGGTAGGTTTGAGATACTATCATTGACCGGTGCCTTTTTGCCTGGTCCTGCGCCACCCGGCTCAACTGGGTTGACCATATACTTAGCCGGGGGCCAAGGGCAGGTGGTGGGAGGGAGTGTGGTGGGATCACTGGTGGCATCAGGCCCAGTAATGGTGATTGCGGCCACGTTTTCAAATGCTACATATGAGAGGTTGCCACTAGAGGAGGAGGAGGAAGAGGGAGCTGGAGCTCAAGGGCCGCTAGGCGGTGGAGGTGGAGGTGTAGGAGGAGGTGGAGAGAGTGGTGGTAGTGGCAGCGGCGGAGGAAGGATAGGGGATCTTTCAGGAATGCCTGTCTATAATAATAATTTGCCACCAATTTTGGTGGCTAATGGAGGGCAGTTGAGCCATGAGGCTTATGGTTGGGCTCATGGGCGGCAAGCTTTTTAGAACTCAGAAGGTTCAGATCAGTTAAGATTTCAAAAGCTAGCTTACTTAGCTTTGTATTGACCTGTATCATCGAGAAACAAAGAAAGTAAGTAACTAAACATAAATAAATTCATGATCTTTGTTTTGTAATGTATATTTATTATTTTCTGTGATAAACTTTCATATTTTTTAGCAGTGCTATGTGCTTAGTTTCTTCTCTTCTTCTTCCTCATCCAATATTTCAGTACCTTTTTATTCAATTTGTCTTTTTAATATTCATTTAACGATAGAAAATAATGGTGGAGTTAGGATTATGCCGGCTTCTTTAAATTATTCAGATATTATAATAATATTTCGTTCTTTCGCATTTTTAAATAAAAAAAGATTATTACTATAGTTTACAAATCGAATATGCCTAGATCTTTGCGCTGTATTCAACCCTAATTAGTATATCTTCAGTATTGTTGATACTTGATATCGGCGTTTCTATAAGAAATAGGAGTCCTCGAAATATTAATCTTAATTACAGATACTAATTAGATCTTAATTCTTCTAGCAAGAAAATAACTTAAAGTATAGAAGAAGCCACAAATTAATAGTTTGTACTTCCATCTCACAGCTGCTCTTATTGTATCAGACGTAGAGAAGATAATTTATTCTCATTATTACTTTCGTGATTTGATTCTACTACTACTACTACTTCTTCTTTCAAGCTTATACGTTAATAATTTCATTTTCTGATTTATATATGAAATGGGTGATATTCAAACTAGCAAAGAAATAATTACTTATCATTTGATTGATCCATTCCTGATTCTAATTAGACCAAGTTTCAATCTTCCGTTACCTGTCAGCCTGACATTAATTATTTTTTTTTCTAACTACCATTAATTATTTACAACAATCAACTACCGCCTTGTAACCTTCGAGTGATTTCAATGGCAAGCTCTCATTGGATAAAAAATATTGGATAGGTATTGACGATTAGATGAGGATTATTTGATATGATCCCGAAAAACTCTTAATCTATGTAACTATTTGTAATTTTAAGGGTTAATTAAGTTTAATTAGGTATTTTAATCTATCTTTTTTTTTTAAGTCAAACCCCCGATTTTTAAGTGTTTTTGAATTTGAATTTACATATTGTTGGTCACACGTTCATCTTTTACTACTTAAAATTCTGTTTAGATTCAATTATCCTTCTCACAGACATTTATACTTTGTCTAATTGATCATCTAGTGGGGAAGAAACTCTTATATTAGTTTAATAAATTAATTGCCACGTTATAAAAAAATAATAATATATTTTTGTAATGAAACAAAGAAAGAAAGAAGCACAATAACTCAAACAGGTAGAGGCACGTTACATGCACTCAAAAAGTCGACTAAAAAATTGATTTTAGAAAAATAATGCTGTAAATTCTCTAAATAATTATAGTATATATAGGAGAGTCATATCCCTTAAGTAGTGTCTTATGGGAAATGCACAAGGATGAAAGAACATGTACTCTAAATTGGAAGGATGAGTTTCTAGGCTTCAAAATGCATAAGGGAAGAGATATAACCCTTAGGAGGGTTACACCCCAAACCAAAGAGTGCCCTCAAAAGGCACCATTTCATGACTATATAAAGAGGGCAATGGGTTCATTCTTAGGATCTATAAAATAATACAAGTCTACCATTGTCTAGAGAGTCATTTAGAAAAAAGAGAGAGTTTCCTCCATATTCATTGTTCAAGTTCTTGTGAAATGAGTGTCTCTTCTACAAGAAGCATCCAAGTAATCCTATGAGAACGTTAGGCATAAAACCATCCGTAAAGCACCGAGGCGGGGGCTAATAAGTTCTTAAGGGCAGAGGCAACTCGACTTGAATTTCAGTTTCATCACCATCTTCAATAATTTTACACATTTTACTAAGTATCCATTGATAAGTTCTGTTTTGGAATGATTAAGATTAATTTGCATGTTAAATTTTATTTGATAACACATAATCTCCAACAATCTTAAGAACTTATTATTTGATTTTATGTTATAAAATCTGACTTATTGTATGATTGAATTTTTTTTTTTTTTTTTTGTATACTTGGTTAAGAATTAAAAGTGTAGTAATACATAAGTAATTTCATACAAGCTTGATTGAATTTTACATTTATACTTGTAATATTATTGTACTTGTAAATTGAAGTGTAACACTAATATTGAATGTCTAATATATTCTATTGATAGAGTGTTTAGGAAATTCTGTCAACAATGTGATAAGAGCCTAAGTGTGCAGAGATTTAAGTGGTTACACCGGACCCCCCCCCCCCCCCCCGTCCTCTGGGAATTTTCCTTTATTTACTAATCATAAGAAACCTTAGTCATAAATTCAAGAACTTGTGTTATTTGGTACTACTGTCCAATATAACAATAGGTGGATTCTTAATGTATCACTTAAATAAGATCATACAGTTGATCATTGTGTAATTTATCTTTTGTAGACTTATTGATTACTGTTGTTATTCCAGTTACACATGACTAGTGGAAATATCACAGTACCGGTTGCTCATGGGGAGAAACCGGAAAAGTTTGGTGGCGCAAACTTTAAACAATGGCAGAGCAAAATGTTATTCTTTTTGACAACACTGCAGTTGGCTAAGTATCTCAAGGATCCTCCGGGTCATGTGGAGGGAAAACAGAAATAGCCAATCAACTGCGAGAAGAGACATGATCGTCAGGTGACTTCTTGTGCAAGAATTACCTCTTGGGAGGACTTGACAATACCATGTATAATGTGTACCAAGGCATGACTTCTGCGAAGATTCTCTGGGAATCTCCCGAGATGAAATACAAAACCGATGATGCCAAACATAAGAAATTTATCGTGGGTAGGTTCCTGGACTACAAGATGGTAGATTCAAGGACGGTGATGTCTCAGTTGGGTGAAATTAAGTTAATCATTCATGAAATATTGGATGAAGGAATGAAACTTTGCGAGACGTTTCAAGTTGCCACAATCATTGAAAAGTTATCTCCATCATGGAAGGACTTCAAAAGCTATCTGAAACACAAAAAAAAAAGTAGATGATTCTTGGAGACCTTGGAGTTCGATAGAGGATCGAAGATGACAACATGAAGTCTGAGAAGGCAGTTACAAGACTATAGAGTCTAAGGCCAATATCGTCGAGGGTGGAAAAAGGTAGCAAAAAGAGAAAAAACAGTGGAGCCGATTCTTCCCAAGCAACGAGAAGTTCAATGGGAAGTGCTACATGTACGGGCCAAATTTGGGCCCAATGGTAGAATCAACATTTCATCTCTGGACCAACCACAAAGCCAGAAACTCGAAACCCTTTAATAAGCCCAGCTTGAAATTGATATTGGACCAAGAGACCTCACAAGCCCATCTTCAATAAGAGACCAGATCAAAATGGCCAACAAACTCATCAGTTTCCAAATAAAAAAAATGCTTAAACTCATAACTCCTCCATTAAATGGACCGTTACACGGGGTCCAACGGACAAAAGAATTAATGAGCCTACTTCAAATGGCTTATAAAATGAGAGTTTTTGGCTTGGAGAGGGGACATTGACATTTTAGATTTCTTAGCATTTCATCCTCGAAACACAAACCCACCGTCCTCACGGTAAACAAACATAGATTAAGGGAACATCAAGCATTGATCTTCCTTATTTTATGCTCGTCCTCATTACTGACTTGAGCGTCGGAGAGCTTACGGATTTCACCACACCGGTGGGCAGTACTCCCCACTCATTCTACCTTTGTTTTGCAGGTTCGCTAGTGCCCCCAACCTATAAATTCTCGATTGTGGACCTCGGACGAAAATCGGCATCCATAATTTGGCACCCACCGTGGGGCCCTATCGATTATAGCAAATGAAGATTTCTCGATCTACGATCCCTTCAACAAAAATACTGATGGCTACTAGAAATGAATAGACACTAGACCATGTGGCAACACAATTAGTCATGCTCCAAGAACGGTTGCGAGCTTTGGAAGAAGAGAACCTGACCATACAAAACTCCAACGCGAATATACACAAGTAGCTGGAGCAAATTTCCTCAACCTTTCAGCATCGCGACACTCCAGATCAACCTGGCAATCGCGGTCTCACTCGCGTTTAACGGAGTGGCTCATGATAACCCACCAAGTGACCATGACCCAAGGAATCCGCAGACTTCCTCATTCGACCAAACACAACAAGTTGCATCCACCATAAGAAGGGAAATGATGGAGTTCAAAGAAACAGTTATGTCCAGACTACCAGGAGTGAGGCTACCAATTAGAAAGAGCAAAGCAGGAACGATTTTAGACATTCCATTCGTGGAGGCCATCGCATCAGTCGAGCTGCCACGAAAATTTAGTCTGCCGGATATGAAGCTATATGATGGATCCACGAACCCCGATGACCATGTTATACACTATAAATATAAGATGATGTCAACTAGCTTGGCACCAAGCCAATGAGAAGTTGGAATGTGTAGAGGATTTGGAGAAACGTTGGCAGGACCAGCCCTTACCTGGTTCATCAACCTACCATATAGATCCATTGAGTCGTACCAAAAACCAGCAGACAAGTTTGTGCAACATTTTGTAAGTTTTTGTAAGCTTGAGAAGACTACTGATGATCTCAACGCCATCCAACAGAGGAAATGAGAGTCACTGCAAAGCTATGTGGCTCGCTTCAACAAATAGAGTATACGTATTTCAGATCTCCACCAACCTACTTCAGTGGAAGCTTTCCGAAATGGACTGCTATATGAGAACAGACTCTACAAAAAACTCACCAAGTTTCGTTGCTACACAATGGACCAGGCCATGGCACGGGCCCAAATTGAAATTAGGTAGGAAGAGGACAAGAGGAACAAAAGAAAAGAAAGTACCTTCGGCTCGCAGATTGATAGAATGCATAGTGTTCCCAAACGACACAACATGATCCCTCATCATCCTTCAGAAAGGAAGATTCGACAAAGAAGAAAGCATAGATCTTTCCACAAAGATTTCGACAGGCGACCTCGACTTACAAGACCCAAGAGATAACACCAGCAAGCAAACCCAGAATCCCAGACTATAATTGTATAATCTCCCTAGGGGAGTTGGTCTTGGTCCTAAAGAAGATAGAAAATGATGTAAAATGGCCCACACGCTCCAGCAAAAGTTTCACAAAGAATGACACCAGAAAATGGTGTGAATTCGATCGAGATTACGACCATACTACAGCTGAATGTGTGGCGTTAAGATTGGAAGTCCTGGAATTTTTAAATAAAGGATTCTTGAGAGACTTACTCATAGAGAAAGGAAAAGCTACGATGGTTCGAAGAGATGGAAGGGATGGCCAAGGAGAGGCCCAAATTACACCTCCATCGATTAACAACACAATTAATTTCATTTCGGGAGGATCAGAAGTAAGTGGTGTATCATATTCAGCAGCCAAACGACACTCCAGGGCTGCTTCGGTCAGCTTTCCTCACTCTACGATGTCAGTTGAGATGATGTTTACCAACCTTACTATGGAATTTCAAGACGATAGCAACTCTTACAGTATGAATCCACACCATGATGCTATAGTAATCTTTTTGCAGGAGGCGAATTTTATGATCAAACGAATGCTAATTGACACAGGGTCTTCAGCCAACATCATTTTTACCACAGCCCTTACAGACATGGGAGCCGAGCTGGAGAAGATAAACAGACAGACGACTGTGTTGATTGGCTTTAGTGGGGAATAAAAATTCACCATGGGAGAAATATCTCTCACAGTATACGTCGCATGAGTCAATAAGATGACCACATTCTTGATTTTAGATTGTCCCTCAGCCTACAATCTTATTATGGGTAGGCCTTGGATTCATGAAATGAGAGCAGTATCTTCCACTTATCACCAAGTTCTAAAGTTCCCTACCAATTGGGGGATTCAAGAGATAAAATGAGACAAAGCCGCGTCCAGAAGCTGCTACCAAACAACTCTGAAGGAAAAAATCCAGTCTACATAACAATTACAGGATGTGTCTCGTAATATGGAGCCGACACTATCAAATCTCGAAGAGCTTGACGAGATCCAAATTCACCCTCAACATGCAGATCATAAGGCACATATTGGAGGTAATTTAGATCCCAAGCCACGAGCCGACTTGATTGACTTCTTGAAGAGGCGACATGATAGCTTCACGTGGTCTCACAAAAACATGATGGAGATCGACCCCGAATTGATTACTCACGAACTCCGTGTGGTCCAGAATACCCTCCAGTCAGATAGAAGAGAAGAAAGTTCAAATCATCGATGAGGAAATTCAAAAATTGTTACAGAATGATGCAATCAGGGAAGTTCAGAGTGGCTCGCCAACGTGGTGGTAGTCTGAAAGAAAAATGGAAAGTGGCGAGTTTGCATCGACTTTACGAATTTGAACAAAGCTTGTCCAAAAGATTCATTCCCTCTACCTCTTATTGATTTGATGGTCCACGCTACAACTAGGCATTAGTTATTAAGCTTCATGGATGCGTATTCTAGCTACAATCAAATCCTCATGCTTCCAGGCGACCTAGAGAAGACTGTATTTGTCACCAACCGAGGCATATATTGTTACAAGGTTATGCCATTCGGCCTCAAAAATATCGAGGCCACATATCAACGACTGGTCAATAAGATGTTCTTGAAACAAATTGGAAAACCTATGGAGGTGTACATTGACGACATTCTGGTAAAATCTTCAAAATATGAGGAACATCTAGGGCATCTGGAAGAAACCTTTAACATAATGGACAAGTATGAGATGAAGTTGAACACCACTAAGTGCGCATTCGGTGTCGCCTCAGGGAATTTCTTAGGGTACGTTGTCACTCGACGTGGAATAGAAGCGAATCCAGAACAGATCAAGTCTATCCTTGAAATCCCCTCACATTCCAGCCCAAAGGATGTCATACTAGCGGGGAAGATTGTAGCACTTAATAGGTTCATCTCCAAGTCTACGGACAAAATCTTTCTATTCTTCTCAGCCCTAAAGAAAGCAAATAACTTCGAATGGACCCCAGCCTGTGAAAAAGCTTTGGAAGGACTTAAACGATATCTTACCTCCCCACCTCTGTTGTCAAAACCACTCGAAAGTGAGAGGATTTTTCTCTACCTGGGAGTTTCGGAACAAGCTGTCAGTGCATTCCTAATCAGAGATGAGGAGAGTACACAACTCCTAGTCTACTATGTGAGTAAAGCACTGCTGGGTACGGAGTCACGCTACCCCATAATGGAGAAGTTAGTATTAGCTTTGATAACAGCTGCAAGGAAGCTTCGACCCTACTTCCAGGGACACCCAATCACAGTTTATACCACGTATCCTATGAGAAACATACTACATAAGCCGGAGTTATCTGGGAGATTGACAAAATGGGCAATAGAACTTGGGGAACACGACATCACATACCTACCCAAGACTGCCATCAGGTCTCGAAACATGTGTAATTGCTCCAATCTTCATGTTCCATTGCTCCTTAATAATAAGACACAAAATAAACTATAATTAATATTAAATACATGATAATCAAGCCAAATTAGCGATGATCAAAGTATAATTTTGTGCACTTATCACACATCGTGATGCAAAATATTTTTATTCACTTTGGATTGTAGAATAAGTATCCATTCATTACTATGGGATACCCTCATAAATTTACACTTAATCGCCTTAGCATCTAATTTGTCTTGATGTGCATGTTGCATCACATCCCCAAACTTTCAGAAAATTATGACTCGGACATTTACCAATCCATAATTCAAATGAAGTTTCATTGGAAATTTTAGATGGAATAACCTTAAGGAGAAAGAAACGATATCTAATGCAAGTCCCCAAAATGATAAAGGAATATCAATGTCGGACATCATTGATCGAACTACATATAATAATTTTTTATTTCTCCTTTTAGATATGCCATTATGTTATGGTGTTCTGGAGGAGTCCATTGAGGATTGATGCCTTCAGCCTTAAGATAATCTTGAAACTATTGGCTTAATAATTTTTCTAAGTTGTTTCTCTCTTCAACTTTAAAGTCTTTAAATTTCTCAAAGGCTTCAGATTAGTACTGCATCATGTACATATATCTGTGTCGTAAATAATCATAGATAAAAGTAATGAAGTAGGAAAACACATCCCTTGCATGAATTGATATAGAGCCACATACATCGAAATATATTAGCTCTAGTAATTCGGTCACATAGTCTTTTGCCTTTAAAAAATAATTTGGTCATTTTTTCAACGAGCCATGATTCAAAAGTTCTATAAAATTGATACTTGAAGAGTGTAAATTGCCCATCCTTATGCATTTTGTGTAACCTTATCTCATTTATATAACTTAATCTACTATGTCAAATGAGTAATTCATTCTCTTTACACTATTTATATTGAAAAATATGATTATCTAATTCTATCATATATAAATCATTGCATATAGTACAACCACCATAAACCATATTTAAAAAAGAAATTGAACATGGATTATTCATAATAAAGAAGGTAAATCCCTTCTTGTACAAATAAGAAATTGGAATTATGTTCTTAGAAAAAAAAACGATACATAAAGACAATTATCTAATTCTAGAATTAAGCCATTTGGCATTGATAATAGGCAGGTTCCCAAGTACAATGCAGCTATCTTTGCTATATTTCTAAGTCATAGATCAATCTCATATTTTTGCAATCTTCAATTTCCCACTATATTGTTATATAAATTAGTACCATATATGGTATTAAGTTCCCAAGAAGTAGAGTTACTATCATGCAAATGAACTTCAATAATAAATACACTTGAGTTTTACTTCCTTGCTTCTTTAACTTTGAAGGCTTGGCATCCTTTTTTCTAGGGTCCATTCTTTTCATAGAAGTAGCAAGTGTCCTTGCACTTCTTTTTCTTCTCTATCCCCTTACCAGCCTCCTTTACGGAATTAGCTTTTTAGGCCTTGCTTTTGTTAGAGCCATTTTTTTGTTGGAAAGAATTCCCATTAAGATATACATAAGATCTTTGTTACTTTAGATCATTCTCAGCAACTTTGAGGATTTTATGCAAATCAGGAAAAAATGCATCCAATTTATTAATGTGAAAATTCATGATAAATCACTTGAATGTATCTAATAAGGATTACTAACAAGCTCTTGAGTTATTTCAAGTTTTATCATGAACCCAAGATTGTCTAATTTTTCAATGTTGTCAATCATCTTTAGCATGTGATCAATTACCGATCCATATTTCAAGACGAAACGAAATAAAATATTTGAGGTATCATACCTCTCCAAATAGTGGAAGTTTTAAACAACTCATTCAGATGAATTATAATAGAACTTACATTCATGTGCTCATATATGTTGGATCTGGAGTTCGGATGACATAAAACCAAATATTGCACAAAATAGCTTGGATGATTTTTCCAAGCATTGAACTCCTATTGTATTCTATTTTGTGCTGGTTCAAGAGGGATATCCTTTTCAAGTACAAGCTTTTTTTTTTTGCCTAAGTACTATCCTTAAGTTACAGTATCACTCTAGAAATTTATTTTCGGTGAGTCTGTACATGAGCATCAAGAATGCTCATAAGAGATACATTTGCCATATCTGTGTGATTCAACATATGAAGAAAAGAAAAATAAACAAGTTTATCAAACAAATCATTTACATTGAATATACCATTTGATTTTAGTCTTTATGTCATTTGGCTTCTCATACTTAGTTGCAGTTTTAATCACATCAACCCTCATAGTGGTGGATTCTTTCTGAGCTATTAATACAAGATGAAGATGATAATGATGGGAAAAACACTTTGGTCATTGTTAATTAGTTAGGTGTTTTACCAATTACAATTAAGTATATAATTCCTAGATCATTGAGTAAGCCTTCTTGTTTAGCCAAAAAACTAGTTTACATTGATACTCAATCATTAATGTCCTTGGATGTTTGACCTTGGCAATATGTCAAAATATCACACATTAATTGAGTCAAACCACTTTTTTTTTTTTTTTGAAATCGTTGGAAACCCCGCCATCAAACCACCTATTCTGGACCGTGGCGCAGGTAAAACCCCCGGCTGCCCCAGGCTCTTACAAGAAGTTGCACCCCCTAGATTCGAACCCAGAATCTCAAGATGAGATTCTAGACCCTTCACCACCAAGCCACACCCATTGGGGGAGTCAAACCACTTACCTATAATCAAAACCATATCAATACATCAATTAAGCACTCATGCGATGCACATGTAGTTTTCAATGACATAATGATTTAACTTTTGAAAATGGCAATGAGGGGATTTCTTTAAGCTCTAATTTTTTTTGGGTTCTTTTTATTGTTTTGTAAAACTTAATAATGATATTATTATGAACTAAAAAAATCATTAAGTGGTCCTCCAAATATATAGAATAGTTACAATGGTCTCACTTAAGTCTCATTTATTTTATACTCTTACCGTCCTTCTGACAATACCACTTCTATGATTTACCTTTAAACAAATCATGTAATTAAAATATTTCGTCCACATAAAATGGCTTATTAAAGTCCCACAATTTATGCATATTATAAATCAAACATTATAATAAACAAATATAAACTAAAACGTGCATAAAACATGGAAATCATACATTACACAATTATATAATCATCACATATAATTATTTGGATAATTTTGTGGAATTATTATTTTGGCCCTAGTGATTTCCCACTTAAACGATTACAAAGTTTGAACCTTTTTATATTGGGTCTTCAATTCTCCTTTTGGTTTGCCTCCTTACAATCTTCAAGTTCTTATTTTACAATGAATCAAAAAAAATTCAAGAATTGAAAATTAAAAAAATGAAAATGCCACGGCGGCCATATTTGAAATTAAACAAAAAAATGAGAAATTTACTAAGCCAAAATTTAGTCCATATTTCATCGAAGACATTTAATTAAAATATAATTAATTAAAAAGATACCTAATATATAAAACATATATATTTAATTATTTTAGATAATCTTATCAACCAATTTTTTTTGGTCTCATTTGAAAAGCTTACCAAAAAAGGTAACTAATTGAACAAACATATTTGTCCATAAACCATCAAGAGTATTTGAGTAAATAAATACTCAATTATGGAAAGTGGATTTATTACTTCCAAATTTTGATAAAATTAAGTTTTTGCTAGTTTGCACCAAAATTCAAATTACCATAAAGTTTGGGCCATTTTTTATTGTTAGCAAAATTTAAGGTTTTTTGTTTTGACAATTCCATGATACGTGAAGTTATATACCAAGTACATATCATATTATCATTCATTCGAAATTGATTATGGAATTTATATTTGGATTTCCATCATATATATCATTATCTAATCAAGTTTGCCACCTTAAAAAACATAAACCTAAAATGAATGATTTGTCTCACATGAACTGATCATTAATTGATCAAAACATAATTATATTTGTCCCTCATATATTTTCACAAAATATGCATGTGTAATTGACTCTTATGATACCACTGTTGGGAATTAGAGTGCGATATGCACGAACAATATTCAAATGAATGAATATTGCTCTCACGCATTGCCTATTAACCCATTATCACATACATCATAGACATTTTGAAACAATTAAAAACAACATTAAAGCACATAGAATGATCAAAATTAAATAAAGGACAAAGTAAAATAAGAAATACTTACAAAGGGTCTTCACCACCAACATAAATTGGGTCTTTTATGCTTCTACTTGGTTAGTACAATAGCACGTATTGAAGTCACCCAAATGTGTGACCTCTAATTAATGATACAAACACACTAGAAAAAGACTGGTTAGTGTCAATAATAATTTCACTTTCTCTAGCATAAAGACTTTTTTCACTATTTCTTTATCACTCTCTATCTCACTCTTTTCTTTTTCCTATATGTCTAAATCGACTCATGTCCTCCTCGAATGTATACACAGCCTCATACTAATCCTTAGACTCATTTTCAGCCTTGTTAGTTGTGTAGTGTGTAGTTGGTAGTTGTGTATTTAATACGGTAGTTGTGTATTTAATATGATAGTTGTATAATGCCTATATAAAAGCCTCTCATTGTAGTTCTAAATTCAAGCAAATGTTAATACATATTTTCTTCACAAATTCTCACATGGTATCAGTAGCTTAGGTTCTTTCCAGAGGTTGAAGAACGCATCAAACGGAACTCGGTTCGGAAAATTCGGGTTTCAGGAAAGTTGCCAAAAAATCAAATTTGAGCATACCATTAGCTTGTTCACGTCGAGACGAGCATGTTGGTATTTTCCGGTGATCGAACGGAGGTCCATGGAGGTGTCACGCGTGTCACGCGCCTGCACGCTCCAGTGGAGGAGCTGCTCACGCGCCCACGCACCTCACGCACCTGCTGGAGGTTAAAGACAGCTGACCGATGCAATCACACGCGTATAACACAAGCGCACGTATCGTTCAAGTAGTATAAAAATATCGATCTCACGGGGACTTAATTTATACTATTATTATTAATTGTTGATTCTATTTATTTATAGGTATCTAATTAGAGGGAGAAGAGAATGATTGCTTGATTGGTTGGTTGAATGTGGATTTGCTAAATAAATAAATAAATAAAAATACAAAAGAAAATACTAAGGAAAATAACAAAAGACAAAAAATACATAGGGTCGTGACTCCACACTATATTATTCTAAAGATGAATTGATTCTCTTATATATGTGTAATAAATTAATTTGCTAACCTGGAACACGAAGTTATACAAAAGCCTCTGTCGATGGTCAGACGCAAATACCCAGTGTAACTCAATTAATCATATGTCTATGTTAACCGAATTATCTGAATTCATTAAGTTCAAGTTCCAAATATGGCTACCCACGTCCGACATGTATATTCTTATCCTGTAAGGAAATCTATTAAATGGTTATCTATCCTCAAGGAAGATCGTGAGCTATTGAATCTAATGTTAAAACTTAAAATCCCTTTTCCAAATTCATTTTAAGTTTACCACATCAATCTTATTGGTGATCAGGCAACAAGAATCATTAAACTTAAGACTCAATAAACAAACTAAAGAATTACCTATAATATAATTAAATCAATTATTAAGCATGTTAATAATGCGTTTCATACTTCCATAGAATAAAAATAAAATATTGGGGGTTAGGGGATCCACTTTTAGAAATCTCAAATTATTATAATATGAAAATTTCCAGTATTACCCAATTAAGTTGAACCAGCAATAAAGGCGGTGTTATTATTTATCCATAAACCAGCCATATAGGCGGTAATTATCTGTCACCTAAAGACCGTCCTATAAGCGGTGTCACATTATGTTACATAATTAAAACCAGCCATTAAGGCGGTATCAACTTTTAATCCATATTAAATTAAAATTTCCATATTATAATTAAAGTGAGATTAATCTACCTTTACTATTTCTAATTTAGAAATCTCTCTTATTATAATATATAAATCTGCGTGATAATTACCAACCAGCCATTGTACGGGCCAAATTTGGGCCCAGGGATAAAATCGACATTTACCCCAAGACCCACCACTAAACCTGGAGCCCATTAGCAGATCCAGCCCATAAGTAAAAATGTCATACAAGGAAGATTCACGGGCTGCCTCATGGGCCCAAACTCGTTAACATGAAGAAAACCAACGGACACCAGTTACAAAAATCAAGAGAATCTGAATTCATAAACATCACCATGAAGTCGACGGTTTCAGGGGATAGACACGATCGTCAGTTATCAGACATAAATCATCTGAATTAAACCATCATTGACAACGACTCAACGGGCAGAAGAGAGACCCCATATCAGTGAACCTATAAAATAAGAAGGCAAAGCAATAGATAGGGGATCTTCTGGAGACTACTTCTATCACCAAGACACTACTCCAATACACAGCCCTCACGACAAACAATATGTGGTTAAGGTACTCCAAAGACCTTAATCCTTTCACATTGAACTTATTTTTAGGCTAACTTGAGCGTCGGAGTGCCTACGGCTTCCACCACACCGGTGGGCAGTAACCTCCTCTTTCGCTCTACTCTTGTTTTGTAGGTTCGCTCGTGCCCCTCAACTCACATTCTCGATTGTGGACCTCGACAGAAATCAACCTCCATAATTTAGCGCCCACTGTGGGGCTAACGAGCGGATTTCGCAAAAGTTAGACACACCAACAAAACAGTCTGAAATGGCCTCAAGCAATGAACAAACCCCGGATCCCTTGATGGCACAACTTGCCATGCTCCAAGAACGACTGCAAGCCCTTGAAGAAGAGAATTTGACGATGCGAAATTCCAACGAAAGTCTACAGAAAAACCTGGAGCAGTTATCATCCAATCCCCAGCATAACACTCACGGTCAAACCAGCAATCCAGACAACCGAAGCAATCCAACAATCCCGCCCATGTCGGATGGGCCAAATAACAATCACCAGCCTACTTCGCATGACGCGAACTCTCTCATCGATCCATCCCAACAAATCGCTACCTCTATCAGAAGGGAAATGATTGAATTCAATGAAGCAATTACGTCGAGACTACCAGGGGTAAGGCTGCCGGTCAGGAAGAGCAGGGCCGGAGTAATTTCTGATACCCCATTTGTGGAGTTAATTGTTACTGTTGAATTGCCCCGGAAATTCAGCCCAGCCGAAATGAAGCAATATGATGGGTCCACTGATCCAGACAACCACGTAATACATTACAAATACAAGATGATGTCAACCGGCTTGTCCCCAAGTCAGTGGGAGGCTGGAATGTGTTGATGCTTTGGGGAGACACTGGCGGGACCTGCCCTCTCTTGGTTCATTAACATACCCTACAGGTCAATCGAGTCCTACCAACATCTGGCTGACAAGTTCGTGCAACATTTTGCAAGTTCATGCAAATTAGAAAAGACTTCCGACGACCTTAATTCTATACAGCAGAGAAGAAGAGAGTCATTACGGAGCTACGTGGCCCGGTTCAACCGGGAGAGAATTACAATCCCGGATCTCCACCAGCCTACTGCGGTAGAAGCCTTTTGGAATGGACTACTCTGTGACAGTGGGCTCTACAAAAAATTGACGAAATTTCGATGCCACACCATGGACCAGGTCATGGCGCGGGCCCAGGTAGAAATAAGGTGGGAAGAAGATAAAAGAAATAAAAGAAGGGAATATGTTACGAATGCACGAGTGGACCGAAGGCCTGCTGCTCCCAGGCGACACGATATGCATATCCATTCTCACAAGGAATAGAGGAACCAACCAAGAGGAGAGCGACGACCATTCTACAAAAGTATTGATAGACGACCAAGGCCGTACAAAAGTAGAGAGGAGCTGCCAGCTAGCAAACCCAGGCTCCCGGACTACAACTTTATAATTTCTCTCGGAGAACTGGTCTCTGTGCTTAAGAAGATGGGGAATGAAGTAAAGTGGCCTCCACGCTCCAGGGACAATTCGACCAAAAAGGACACTAGGAAGTGGTGTGAATTCCACAGGGACTATGGTCATACGACAGCGGAATGTGTAGCTTTGAGATTAGAAGTTCTGGAGCTACTGAACAAGGGGTTCCTGAGGGATTTGCTCACTAATAAAGAAACCTTGGCGCGAAGGGATGAGAGAGATGGTCAATGAGAAATTCCAACCCCACCACCCCCAATTAATAACACCGTTAATGTCATTTTAGGAGGATCGGGAATCATTGGAGCAACATATTCGGCAGCTAAACGACATTCAAGGGCTCTGGAAAATAATACTTCACATACCTGTGGGACACAGAAACTGGATGACGCATGCTGTCCCGGGCTCGCGGCCCGGTCGGGAGTACAGAGTAGCCACGGAGGACTAAACTGGAGAATAATAGAGTCGCCACCCGGTATGAACCGGGAAAATGAGATTTAAGGCCGCACTCACCCCTCGCAAGGGAAGACCTCAAACCGTTGGGTTCGGAATGGTCCCTTCTTATGCCACTTGTAATGAAAGGATTTATGTAATAATTTAATCAGGCTTAAGTAGCACTTATTTCCAAGAGTATCATGCTTGTAAATTCACATGTACAAAATAAAAATTACACCTAAGTTTACATATATTTCACATCTAAGATTGCATGCTTGGAAGTACATCAAAGGAGCGACAAACATACAAATTCACTAGCATATTATATTCAAGGAAACACAAGCACACATACTAACCACACGAGCACACATGTGAGCACCTTCTCAAGTGGTACGTGGAATTATATCCCAAGTACAGACCGTACTACCGTCCATTCGGAATCGGCTACGTAATTTATGTCTGGGTTTCCATCCGATATACCACAAGAAATAATACTCAAATGTTATCATGACATAGGCATATGAATTGTAATACATTAAACACATTGTATTCATACATGTGGGGATAGCTACTAGGAAAACTATGTATGAGATCTGATGAAAAGGACTCAGTTCAGTGGGTGCGTGTTCGCGTAGCGTTTCAAAACGCGTTCGAACGGTAAACATAAGGTTCGCGTTCGTATAGCGTTCGAGAACGCGTTCGAACGGAACCAGACCTGATGCATGATAAGATTAAGAAAGTGCGTGTGCGTTCGCGTAGCGTTCGAGAACGCGTTCGAACGGTAAACAGAAGGTTCGCGTTCGTATAGCGTTCGAGAACGCGTTCGAACGGA
>SKCR01054336.1:0-29791 GCA_019454045.1 Zanthoxylum bungeanum | reverse complement strand
GACTTTTACCATTTATATATCAAAGTAAATAAATTACAAAACGGTAAAAAGGCAATTTCATTACTACATAGTTAATTTTGTACAATAATACAATATCATTTACAAAATAGTGACGCTATGGGACATTACTGTCTAACAATTATGCCGCTACGGTAAGACCGTATTGGTAAATACTTAAGCAGTAAGTTTCATACGTACATGAAAGAGTACGGTATTCTTTCATATGAGGACTCCTCCCGAACACGTCAATTGACGGTGTGTCAGAACTAAAAACCAAGTTTTGTTGGACATGATTAGTTTTTCGCGAGTCGCTCTGAGCTACTGTTCATTCAAAGGATATGTATTAACAGTGCAAAACTTATTTAGAATAAGGTTCCATGTAAATCTGTTTGACAGATATCATATAGGATATGAACAGAAAGAAACGAGGTTTCTCATTCCTGATAATTGGGTATGCCAGGCATAAAGTTTGGATGATACCAAACTAAGAACCAAAATTGGATTAGTGCCAATATAGGTTATCCTAAAGGAAACCATAAGTATAGTACTTATAAATCCCATATGAGAACAATGTGATTGATTGCTCACCATGCGGTTTTCCTGAGAGGAATACCGATATGCAGTGGTCAGTGGGAGGATGTGATACTCGATGAAAATCAGAGTAATACTATTCAAGCACAAAGTCCTTAATGGAACACAAACAATTCATCTATGATGAATCTGTACCATTAATCTTCAAATACACAAGAAATCGGGTAGATCGGAAAGAGTCAGAAAACAACCTAGGGTATGGGTTTCTGATCTAACCTCATAAAATGTCAATCTTATGAAGGTATATCCACCGACTACGTTTTGAGGAAGTGATACGAGGTATCGACTACCTGTTATGGCAAAGTGCCATGAGTCCGGAATGGATTCCATGTTTAACAACTATTTTGGATGCTAGTTGTTGTACCACAAGGCATTGTGCCTATTGGTACTTTTATACGTCTTCAAGGAAGACATACATGGATGGCAACATACCAACGTACAAAGCTAGGCTTTTGACGGAAAGGTATCGTTATCAACATTGTGTTAATAACGGTTCAACCTTTTACCTGTTGCCATGGTAAATCCATTTTGAAGATGCTTGTTGATAACTGTATATTTCATTTATGAAATATGTCAGTTACAAATCAAAATCGCTTTCCTGAAAAGGAAACCTTTTGGAGAATGTTTATAACATTTTGATGATTTTGTATAACCGACAAACATAGTTTGCGGATTATTCGATCCATGTTTGGATTGAAGCAAGCATAAGGTTCTTGGAACTGACGTTTTGAAATAATCATAATAGTTTATGATTTGACTCAAAACGAAATAATTCTTGTGTATATAGGGAGGTTAGTGGAGAGGGCACTGACAATGAAATTCCCATAAACAATCGGTGAAAGCTTGGCTTTCATGGATATTCTTTCAATAGAAATTCTCCGTAGAATTCTGGGGAGTAACAACCTTTATTCAAGGAATAAAGATCTACTGGGATAGATTTGGAGTTGTTAACACTCTCTGGAAATTGTACATTTAAAATGTACTTGTATTGTGTCTCATACGCTTCGAGCATATGGAGTCACAATCAGCTCAATCCAAGTGATAGTCACTGGATTGAAGTTAAAGACATCTGTTAGTATCTTAGAGAACTAAAGATGTTGTCTTAAACTATGGAGATGGAGAACTTGAAGTGACTGGGATCACTGTTGCAAGTTTCCAAACCGGTAAATACTGCGGTACTATAAAGTTTGAACACTGGGACAGTGAGCTGGAAATATTCCGAGCAAGATAACTGCTGCCGAATAAACAACAATGCGGATTATTGCTGCAGCTGAGGCAGCAATAGAAGCCATTTGGATCGATAATAAATCTAATTAGATTAGATATAAGTTCTGTTAGCAGCTGAGCTAGGCGTCAGCACAGGCTAAAGAATTAAAGGTCTCATCGACGATCCAGATATATACTTCTATCATCTGATTCGTTCGGATCATACATCGTGGCGATGTGATGATCGTGTAAATCGCGTCAGACGATAATTAAGCAAATCCGCTGACGAAAACCTTTCCTCAGAAATTTGAGCGAATGTACATAGTTCGGGTGTTAGACACTCGAGTGACTGGCTATGCCAAGTGGGAGATTGTTGGATAATATGACCCATAGCGTCACTATTTGCACAGATCATTGTGTTGTTGTAGCAAATTAACTATGTGACAAAGAAATTGCACTCTCATCATTTGTGATTAGATCACCATAGATATATAAATGAAGAGAGGTCCCTATGATTAGTACCTGGACTGAGAATGATATGAGACAGTATCAGTCCCCGAAGGTTTAATCATTAAATATCCCTAGCCGTAGTATTATCGAGACTGGACATCGATAATGCGGAATAGGCTAGTATTGCACTTGTGCGCGTTTGTGAGGGCACAACGGCATAGTTCTCATATATATAAGTATTGGATACTTATGCAAGTGCGATAGGAGGTCGTGTTTCACCGACGGTACGGGAAACAACTTCGCTCTGGATAGACCCCTCGGAATCCCATTGGTATTATGACTATGTGTCTATGGGAGGCCGAAATCAAGTAGGTGTGTATAGTCTTAACCTGAGACTTGCATCGCTAATACTTACGATAATCGATAAACTTTGGTTTTGGTGGTAGGGGACTTTAAACGGGTTCTGAGTACACCACTTCTGGGTTTATCAGAGATTCGTAGAGTATTGGGTGTGATGTCAAGATGGAAGTATCACTTCAGTCATATTGGAGATGATGTCTCGCAGGATACGGTATTAGTGCTCTTAAGTGCTGCGCGGCCATCGGAATATTATGACAAGGTCATGTATATCCGATTATAGAGACTAGTTACCAGACATCCGACATGTGCTTCGTACGGGGCAGACACTTATCCAGCCCCAGGCCTAGCACGTGATTATCCGATACTGGGCCGATATACACAATACTACGGTATACTACGCTTGATACATATCTATTATTCCTGTAAGAATATTTCTGGAGAATTGGGTAGGCATGGCGCTTTGCTAGAAGCCAACCTTGTCTTGTAAATCGATATAAACGTAGTACGAGGTACTTACGTGTTCGGACAGTCCGACGATCGTATTTACTGCCAACATATCCGGAGATCTCATGGGTCGCTTCCTGAAGATTCACCGATGACGTATGACTCGCACTTTGATTAATCTGGGATTAATTAGAAGAGAGAGATAGAATAATCTGGGATTAATCGTTGAGAGAGAAAATTAATCTGGGATTAATTACGAAGATATTTTATCTCGGATAAAATATCGTTAAAGAGAGAGAACGATTAATTTGGAATTAATCGATAAAATAATATATTCGATATATTATTAGAAATTGGATTTCGACGCGGAATTAAAATTAGATTTTAATTCGGGCGAACGAATTAATTTAGAATTAATTCGTTAGCGACGTGAATAGTGATTTCGCTAGGCGTAATCATTTAATTACGACGCGACGGAAAAATTCGTTAATTTGGAATTAGCGAACCCGAGCCCGAGAGTGATTGCGAGCGCATTCGCATTTCGAATTCGAGCGCGGCACGCGTGTCACATCAAGCGTCAAATCGTTTGTCACATCATGCGTCAAATCAATCGTCACTTTGAGTGATGTGACTTGACAACATGTCACTTTATTAAAGTGATGTGATGTGACTTAAAGTAAAAGTTGAAATGATGAAAGCTTTTTGCTTTTTTGACTTTTGTATTTGGTAAATGAAAAGGCTTTTGTATTTGATTTTATTTTGGAAATAAAATATAAATATAAGTAAAATAATTTGCCTTTTCTCTCTCTCATCTTTCACGGTTTCACGTGAACTCTTCCTCTCCCTCTCTTTTTCTCTTCTTCTCCCTCACGGTTTTGGAAACCGATTCTTGTTCTTCAAAATTCTGGGTTCCACCGAATTTTTGAGAAGCAAATCTAAGAAGATGATTAGTGCTAGCACACTCTAGGAGGCATACATAGGTGATAGGGAAGTGTCTTCATGAGCTTGGAAAGCTTGAAGCTTTGAGCTTCAATGGTGCTCATCAATGGCCGAAAATGGTGGAGTCCAAACCAGTCCAAACCGCACAGCCCACTGTCAAGCAAAGCTATTGCCGAGCTTGGAGGGAGTCAAAATCGCACCTTGTTCTTCATTCATCAAAATCGAAATTCAATGTGAGTATATTCCGCACCTCCTTTGATGTGTTCATATGCGTTTTTATGCATGATTTGTGATCCTTGGGACTTTGAATTGAACTCTTACACATACGAGACATCAGGTCGCGTACATATCATGGCATACATGATAGATCCGACTGCCGAGGTGAACGGTATCTGACTAATATTGTTTCTCACATCTTGAGTTTTAGGACACATGTCCTTAGATAGAGTGATGCCATGTGACACTGGCAATAGTCCCCTCTTGGACTGATCCATGTTGAATCTTTTCAACACTTTGTCAATGTATGTGCTATGGGAGAGTCCAAGCAGCTTTCTAGATCTATCCCGGTAGATCTTTATTCCTAGAATATAGGCTGCTTCTCCCAGATCTTTCATGGAGAATTTTAATGAAAGCCAAGTTTTCACCGATGTTAACATGAGAATGTCATTGCCCATAAGCAATACATCATCAACATAAAGGACAATAAAAGTCAGTGCTCTCCCACTAACCTTCTTATATACACAGGGATCATCTTCGTTTTGAATGAAAACATATTCTTTTATGTTCTCATCAAAACGTTGGTTCCATGACCGCGATGCTTGCTTCAGTTCATAAATGGACCGATTTAACTTACAAATTTTGTTTGCAAGTCTAGGCACGATAAAACCGTCAGGCTGTTGCATATAAAAATCCTCCAAAAGGTTTCCGTTAAGAAAAACGTTTTAACGTCCATCTGCCATATCTCATAATCGAAATAGGCAGCAATAGCAAGCATTATCCGAATGGATTTAATCATGGCAATAGGTGAGAAAGTTTCGTCATAATCGACACCATGTCGTTGACGATACCCCTTCGCTACAAGCCTAGCTTTGTACATTTGTACGTTGCCATCCATGTCGATCTTCTTCTTGAAGACCCATTTGCATCCAATAGGCTTTACGCCTTCTGGTGCATCAACCAGTGTCCAAACCTGATTGGTGTACATGGAATCCATTTCGGACTTCATGGCCTCTTGCCATAAAGCGGATAGATATCTTGTATCGCTTTCTCATACGTAGCCGGTTCGTTATCCTCAATGAGATTAATATCTATATGAGGTGAGATCAGAAACCCATACCTCTCAGGTTGTTTCCTGACTCTCTCCGACCTACGCGGTCCTTGTGTAATAGAAGATTGTGGTATAGTCTCATCCTGGATGGACTGTTCTTGGTCCGTTGAGGATTCTATGCCAAAAAGTAGTCACTCACGATTTTCATCGAGTTCTACCTTCCTCCCACTAACCACTGCATTTAGGAATTCCTTCTCAAGGAAAACACCATGTAGAGCAACAAATACCTTGTTCTCTCGTGGGTGATAGAAGTAATATCCTTTGGTTTCCCTAGGATATCCTACGAATAGGCATTTATCCGATTTGGGCTCAAGTTTGGTACCTTCCAAACGTTTGACGTATGCCCATCATCCCCAAATCTTCAAGAATAAGAAACCCGGTTTCTTTCCTGTCCATATCTCATACGGAGTCTGTTGTACAGACTTTGACGGAACCTTATTCAAAATAAGAATTGCACTGTTTAATGCATATCCCCAGAAGGAAATAGGTAGCTCAGTTCGACTCATCATAGACCTTACCATGTCCAACAAAGTTCGGTTTCTCCATTCGGATACACCATTTAATTGCGGTGTTCCAGGAGGAGTCCACTGTGAAAGAATACCATATTCTTTCAAGTAATCTAGAAACTCATTGCTCAAGTATTCGCCACCACGGTCCAACCGTAATGTCTTTATACTCTTGCCGGTCTATTTTTCAACTTTGTGTCGAAACTTTTTGAATTTCTCAAAAGTTTCCGACTTGTGTCTCATAAAATACACATAACCATAACGCGATGCATCATCCGTAAAGGTTACGAAGTATTTGTATCCACCTCTAGCCTGGCTAGACATGGGCCCACATACGTCACTATGAACGAGGGCTAACAGTTTGGTGGCGCGTTCAACCTTACCGCTAAAAGGTGATTTAGGCATTTTTCATAATAAGCAAGATTCACAGACGTCATATGAATTTGGATCAAATCCGTCCAAGTACCCACTCTTCGAAAGTGTGGATATGCGAGTCTTGTTTATATGTCCCAGACGATAGTGCCACATATAAGTTTCATCTTTGTTACTCGTTTTGAGCCTTTTGTTTGTTACATTATATGTTTGAGATTGATTATATTCAAAATATAAAGACCATTATTAGCATCAGCATAACATATCTCAAAATCATCTTTATAAACAAAACACCCAGTGTTTCGGAATACAAAAGTGTACCCGCATTGGGTCAAACAAGATACAGAGATAATATTCCTAGTCAAACTAGGTACATAAAAACAATCTGAAAGTTTAAGTACATGCCCCGAAGGCAGTTCTAAAACAAAAGTGCCAACGTCCAAAACGGCGACTGGTGCCCCATTTCCAACGCGTAGATGAGTATCTTTCTTAAGGGTTGATTCGGTGCTTGAACGATTTGAGCGCTCAAGTTTTTCTATTACGAATAGAAAGATTAAAATTCATAATAGTTATGAATAAATCGTTCATTAGAGAATCAGATGTCTTACTGGAATATATAATCTATGTCAGGCGTAGTATACGTCGTATTGCGTATAGCGATCCAGTATCAGATGTCACGTGCAAGGCCTGGGGCTGGAATAGTGTCTGCCTCGTACGAAGAACATATCGGATATCAAGCAACTAGTCTCTTTGAATCGGATAACCATGACCTTGTCATATTATCCCGATGGTTGCAACACAATAGAGAACTAGTTCTGAATCCCTGCTTGATCATCATCTCCATATGTCTGAAGTGATACTTCCGTCTTGACATCACATCCAATACACTACGATTCTCAATAAACCCAATAGAGGCGTACATAGAACCTGTTAAAGCCATGGACGACCAAAACCAAAGTTTACTGATTGTCGCAAGTACTAGCGATGCAAGTCTCAGGTTAAGACCAAATACACCTACCCTGAAGCGGACTCCCATAGACACATATACGTACTACCAATGGGATTCCGTGGGGTCTATCCAGAGCGAAGCTGTTTTCCGTACCATCATTAAAACACAACCTCCTATCGCACTTGCATAAGTATCCAATGCTTAAATAAATGAGAACTATGTTGTTATGCCCTCATAACGCGCACAAGTACAATACTAGTCTATTCCGCATTATCGATGTCCAATCTCGATAATACTACGACTAGGGATATTTAATGATTAAACCTTTATGGATTGATACTGTCTCATATCATCTCAATCCGGAACTAATCATAAGGACTTTTACCATTTATATATCAAATTAAATAAATTACAAAACGGTAAAAGGCAATTTCATTACAACATAGTTAATTTTGTACAAAAACACAATGTCTTTTACAAACTGTGACGCTATGGGTCATAATTGTCTAACAGATACGGGACTGGTTCCTTAAATGCTGCAGCTATCGGGATATTATGACAAGGTCATGTATATCCGATTATAGAGACTAGTTACCAGACATACGACATGTGCTTCGTACGAGGCAGACATAATTCCAGCCCCAGGCCTAGCACGTGATCATCCGATACTGGATCGAAATACGCAATACTACGTATACTACACCTGATATAGATCGTATATTCCTGTAAGGATATTTCTGGAGAATTGGGTAGGCATGGCGCTTTGCTAGAAGCCAACCTTGTCTTGTAAATCAGTACAAACGTAGTACTAGGTACTTACGTGTTCGGATAGTCCGACGACCGAATTTACTGCCAACATATCCGGAGATCTCATGGGTCGCTTCCCGAAGATTCACCGATGACGTATGACTCGCACTTTAATTAATCTGGGATTAATTAGATGAGAGAGAAAATTAATCTGGGATTAATTGCAGAGATATTTCATCTGGGATAAAATATCCATTAAAGAGAGATAACGATTAATTTGGAATTAATCGATAAAATAATATATTTGACATATTACACGAAATTGGATTTCGACGCGGAATTAAAATTAGAATTTAATTCGGGCGAACGAGTTAATTTAGAATTAATCCGTTAGCGACATGAATAGTGATTTCGCTAGGCATAATCATTTAATTGCGTCGCAATGGAAAATTCGTTATTTGGAATTAGCGAACCCGAGCCCGAGATTATTTGGGAGCGCATTCGCATTTCGAATTCGAATGCGACACGCAAGTCAAATCAAGCGTCAAATCGCTAGTCGCATCAAACGTCAAATCACAAGTCACTTTGAGTGATGTGACAACTTGTCACTTGATTTGATTGATTGATGGATGATGGAAGTGGTTGGCAAGCTTTAATGCTTGACTTTTGGTAAATCAAATTAATTGATTTTTTGGAAAATCAAATATACGTGTATTAGATACAAAAATCTCACCAACCATTCATCTCTCTCTTTCCTCTTCTCTTCATCTTTCACACGCCCAAGGGGCTGTATTTTCCCTTCTGTTTCAGCTCAAAACTGAGACATGGAGGAGGAAAAAGAGAGTGATTTTTGTTGCAAAAATCACCAAGTGCTAGCACACAAATGAGGATATACAAAGGTGATAGGGAAACCAACTTGTGAGCTTGGAATCACCACCCAAAAACCTTGGAGCTTGGCCGAAAATGGAGGACAATTTTATGGACTGCCCTGAGCTTCATGAACTCTTCAAAAGGCATAAAAAAAATTTGTCTTCACCGCATCGTATCTACCGATCATTGTGAGTATTCCGCAACTCCGTTGATTGTATTCACATGTATTCTTGCTTGATAATTTATCCTTGGACCTTAGAGAATTCCAACAATATACACGTGAACCAAATTATAAGAAGATGGAGAGGAAGATTATTATCTTCGACACCATAAGATATTCTGCGCTATGTCTCACAACCAACGGAAACAAGTGTGGGCTTAACTCACACAAAATTATCCCTAAATAATTAAGAGATTTTGTCACACAAAATATTTGTCTTGTTTTCTTTTCTCAACTATTGAGAGAGAATGAAGAAGAATATGGAGGCTAGGGTTTTCAAGAATGAGACCATATTTATAAAAGAAAATCAAATTTCTTTTATACTTAGGTCAATTATTTTCAAAACAAAACGACCACTCCCCTTCCCTTTAATGCAATAATCGGCCAAAGTAGGAAGTATCTTTTTTTTGTAACATCAATAAGTATTTTAATGACAAAACAATTACAAATATTAACTATGTAATTTGCCTTTTCAAATTTGATAATCCAAAGCCATCAAAAACTTCCCTTTAATGGACTATCCAATTATACTACATCCAATTAACTATAGTTCTAAGTGTGACAAATAATATTATTAATCATATTAATAATATTTATACCTTTGTGAGTATATAATTGGACTATCCAATTATACTAAATCTGCTATAGTAAATCGAGCTAGCACGGGGACCAAATGAACCTACGGTTCCGAGCTCCAATAATCTCGAAATATTAATTAAGCTCTTAATTAAATATTATGAATTATTAACTCTGGGTTATTCCATTAAAACTCGAAGTTGCACTCTCGTTTTCGCAGATGATATATTAAGCCGAACCAAGTCGGTGTCCATCGATATAGTCATTACATACGAATTAACCCTTCACGAGTATCTCGTAATTAGACTCGGGTCATAATGTCTGTTATACCCCTCTAATTATTTTTACCTTAAGTACCATTGATTCTCTAATGAACGATTTATTCATAACTATTATGAATTTTAATCTTTCTATTCGTAATAGAAAGACTTGAGCGCTCAAATCGTTCAAACAATTAATCATCCCTTATGAAAGATATTCATCTACTTCTCGCAAGCCACTTGAATAACCCTTAAATACGTAGCTATTGGTCGGGATTGCTACACCAACCTCACCTTTGTAAATCAAAGGACATGGCCTCTCATGCAGGAGTTCGTAGTACACTCAGGATTAAGATCAATCCATATATGACCATCTAGTAGATCGAAATGACTTTCTTAGTTTAACGGATATTATAAGAATGTCATTTCCATCTGGGTCCAGTCCTATATGATCGCATCATACAAGGTGCCTCCATTCTCATGTCTCTACATGGACGATCCGGATCAAGATCGCCATACAAATATAGAATGGACCGCAGCTATAGATAAACCACAAACAAAGTACCCGCTTTGTTTGCTCTCTATGGACTATTTAAGATTACTAACTTCAGACTTAAATCCTCTTGTGTATGACACTCATACACTAAGTCTGAAGGCACATAAGTAATCTAGGGTATTAAGATGATATATAATATGCAAAAATTAAACAAACATTTGATAAATGAATAATGCATCGTTTTATTTCAAAACACATAAAACCGTTTACATCACATGTAGCTCTAGGGCATACATTCCAACAATCTCCCACTTGCACTAGAGCAAATGGGACATGTCATGTAATCCTAGACCATCTAGGTGACCTTCAAAAACTTTAGCCGGTAAGGTCTTTGTAAACGGATCAGCCAGGTTCTTTGAATTTCCTCTCTATATGCTTTCCCTCTTGTGGCTTCTTGGTTCACTTGGATTTGCCACTGCACCACTATTATCGCATTAAGTGTGAGTGGTTATCCATATCTGGAACAACTTCCAGATCTCCCAAGAATTTACGGAACCAGACTGATTCCTTAGCTGCTTCACAAGCTGCTACATATTCAGCCTCCATGGTGGAGTTAGCAATGCAAGATTGCTTTATACTCCGCCATACTATAGCCCCACCACCTAGGGTGAACACTGATCCAGATGTAGATTTCCTAGAATCGACATCTATCTGAAAATCAGAGTTTGTATATCCCCTTAGGATCATATCCTCACCGGAATACACAAGCATATAATCTCTCGTTCTCTTAAGATACTTGAGAATGTGTTTCACAGCCACCCAGTGATTCAATCCTGGGTTTGACTGAAAACTACTGACTACTCCCACTGTAAAACAGATGTCCGGTCTCGTGCATAACATAGCATACATGAGACTACCAACTGCTGAGGTGTATGGGATATGTCTTATTTCCTCAACATCTTGAGGTGTCTTAGGAGACTGTTCCTTTGACAAATGAATTCCATGCTGATAAGGCAGATTACCTTTCTTGGAATTCTGCATCCTAAATCGCACAATGATCTTATCGATATAGGATGCCTGAGACATAGCTAACAGTTTTTTCTTGTGATCCCGAAGTATCTGAATCCCAGAAGAATTTAACTGCCCTCTCCCAAATCTTTCATTTGGAATTGGCTAGCTAGCCAGTTTTTTCACATCTGATAATATCTTTACATCATTCCCAATGAGTAAAATATCATCGACGTATAAAATAATAAAAACCACCTTCCCGTCAATGACGCGATTGTATACACAAGGCTCATCAACATTCTGCTTAAAATCATAAGACTTGATCGTGGTATCAAATCTTATATTCCAAGATCGAGATGCCTGCTTGAGTCCATAAATGGACCTTTGCAGCTTTCAAACTTTTTGCTCTTGACCTTGGGTGATGAACCCCTCTGGTTGTATCATATAGATATTGTCATCAAGATTGCCATTCAAGAATGCAGTCTTGACATCCATTTGCCAATTTCATAGTCATAATATGCGGTAATGGATAGAAGAGTGCGGATGGATTTAACCATGGCTACTGGCGAGAAAGTTTCCTCATAGTCAACTCCCTCTTTCTGGGTATAACCATTGTCCAATAGTCTAGCCTTGAAGGTCTGTACCTTCCCATCTGATCCCATATTCCTCTTGTAGATCCACTTGCAACCTATGGGTTTAGCCTCATCAGGTTGGTCTACAAGTTCCCAGACTGAGTTGGAGTACATGGACTCTATCTCTAGGTTCATGGCTTTGAGCAATTCCTCTTTGTCAGAATCATCCATTGCACTACGATAGGTCAATGGATCATCTACGCCATCACTGGATGCGACAACTTGTGCCTCTCCAACCCCAAGGTAGCGATTAGGTTGTCGTACAACCCTCCCACTGCGTCTAGGCGGTAGATCATTCTTATGAGCTTGCATCTGACTCTCAGATATCGAAGGTGCTATGTATTTGTAACTTTCGTTGACCATGGCGTGCTGGTCGAACCAGCAAGTAACTCCTCGAGTAACACCTTACTTCGAGGCTTGAACTCCCTCATATAGTCCTCCTCTAGAAATGTAGCATTTGTCGATACAAACTTTGTTATCATCAGGACTGTAAGAATCCACCCCTAGTCTCATTATGATAGCCTATAAATAGGCACACCTGAGAACGTGGTCCAACTTTGTAGTCTTATTCTTCAGCACATGTGCTGGACACCCCTATATGCGGAAATGTCGTAAACTAGTTTTACGACCATTCCACAACTCTAAGGGAGTCTTAGGAACAGACTTAGATAGAACTACATTAAGGATATGCATTAGGGTTTGCAGTGTATATCCCCAAAATTAAATAGGTAGTGAGCTATAACTAAATATAGATCTCATCATGTCTAGTAGGGTCCGATTTCTCCTCTCTGCAACACCATTTTCCTGTGGTGTTCCAGGCGCTGTGAGCTGGGATACTATCCCATGCTCAACTAAGAATTCCTCGAAATCTCTGTCGAGGTATTCCCCTCCACGATCTGATCGTAGATCTTGATTGTCTTACCTAATTGGTTCTCAACCTCAGCACGATACTCTTTGAACTTTTCAAAGGTATCTGATTTGTGATACATTAGGTAGACATACCCATATCTTGAATAATCGTCAATGAATGTGACGAAGTATTCAGACCCGCCTCGGGCTCTTACATTCATCGGTCCGTAAATGTCCGAATGTATTAGCTCAAGTGGTTGATTGGGCTCTTATATCTTTTCCTGTAAAAGGTCTCTTGGTCATTTTTCCTTCTAAAAATGACTCACAAACTGGTAAAGTCCCGAGCTTAACCGGGTTTAAGGCTACATTCTTTATCAATCTGTTTATCCGGTCAAGGTGGATATGACCAAATCTAAGATCCCATAGATATGTGTCATCGTGAGAAATCTTTGGCTTGTTTAGTTTTAGGTTTCTCAACCTAAAACATTTCAATAATTAGCATTGGCTTATGTGTTAACGGTCTTAACACATAAAAGTTATCTTCTAGTTTCCTTAGCATATATGTAATCCATTTATGAAATAATAACTATTATTATTAGATAAATGATAACCATCATGCAATAGTTTTGAAACAGAAATCAAATTTCCATGACAAAACAAGAACAAACATAACTTTGTTTAAATTCAAATAACTTTTATTTGAAAAAATTGAAAAACTGATAACTCCCACTGTTTTACTGAAACAACATCCATTGTCCTAACTCTCATAGTAAAGTTACCTTCATCAAGGTCTTTACGTATGTCAAGTAGCTATACCTTTAGCCTTCCAGTGTTATTCTTCTTTATCTTTGCAGATTTTGAAGACTCGACAATATTTCCATAGCACTGAGCTTACGAGGATCCACAAGTATGACTCGTAGTGGGTGATCTCATTAAGCAGTTGGGTCAAAGTAAAAGCCAACTTGTTCATAACATAGTTGCTTTTAAACTACAGGAAACTCTTGAGAAAAGTTTCCATAATCATGGTCACCTGGCTACGCTCGTCAATACGAGCTCCATGGGTTTTAGCAGTGTTGAGATAGGTCATCATCCTCAAGACATGCTCTCGGACTGATGTCCCATTCTTTATCCTAGCAGTCATCGCTGAGACCATGGCCTCATGGCGTTGACTCTCTGAAGGCTACCCAAACATGCCCTGCAATGACTCCATCATCTGAGATGCTAGAGCCATAGGTTCATGCTTTGCAGCAAGAACTTCAGACATCCCTGCTAGCAAGTAGCAGCGGGCTTTCTCATTTGCTGTGACCCATTTTTGTAGGTATCACGCACAGTTTGGCCAGCATTTCTGGCCGGCTCGAGAGGATTCTCCTCCGTGAGGATAAACTTTAGGTCTTCACAGACCAGGATAGCGTTCATGTTACTTTTCCATTTAACATAGTTTTATCCTATTAATTTATCGTTTGAGAGTAAGGAAATAACTGGAGAAATCATGGCTGATAAAGAAATAAACATGCATTTAACATTCATCGCATATAAGAATCACCAATCAATTTTGGCATAAAATTAAACATGATGCATGAACCATGAATAATGAATTAGAAACCTAAGAGAATTACTATGCCACGGAAATCTATCATCCCACAAGTAAGTGCCGCCGTAGGGTAGGTCAAGTACTCGCATGATAGATCGAGACAATCTCAGTCAATTTAATATATGCGGGAATAACTCTTATTCCTATATTAAACAACTACCATTTTATTCGATCAAGGAATTTTATTAACAGTTAATTATTCATTTGTGAGTGTAACCCGCCGTTTCGGATTCTCGTACTTAACGAGTGAAGTGTCGCCGTAAGGGTAGGTCAGTTCACAAGATACATCTAGAATCTCTATCCTCTCGGAACCCAAACCTGATATTGACCCAAAATGGCACCATCTATAGGGGGACGAAAACAAAGCCATCTCGAGGCGCCTTTTAAATCTCACTTTTTGGACTAGCAACGGAGATTGCGGGATATACTGTCGTATTCCCTCTCCCACTCACTATTTTAAAATAAGGTTTCTATCTGTAAAATATCTAATATTTTATTTTAATTACTAGCGTGAATAAACTTATGGCGGCTAAAACATAATTTAATTTACACTAGTTCACCATTAGTGACCTAACAATTTTAACTCTTAAAAATTGTCTCACTAATGTCTATTAGTCTTTACTAATTATTTTACTCTATTAAACTAATTTAATATGAGAGCAATATAAGTGACTTATCATATTTTAACTCTTAAAATACTAGACACTAATAAGTTTAAATTTATGGAATTCTAAAAAAAAATCAAAATTTTAATTAAACATTTTAATAAATCTTAGTGCGTTATAAAATCCAATAGTACGCGGAATTGTATCCCGAGTGCAGACCATATTACCGTCCATTCGGAATCAGCTATGGAATTTATATCCGGGTTTCCATCCTATATACCGATGGAATTTATTATGCACCAATTAAGCCCAATATATTAGAATTCAAATTTTAAACCATAAATCTAATTAATCTAATTAATTGATTTCCATGCATATCATATACTAATTTAAACATTTTAAATTACATAAAATCATATTTTTATGTCTATAATGATAATGCATCTAAAACATGTTATGGCATGTAATGTAAATGCAGAGTTGGCACCCTAAGCTATATGACATGTTATTCAAACAATACGAAATAAACATACATATAACATAAAAATTATTTTGCATTGACCGGTCTCTATTTTTCCTATACTAATCTAATTAGTACATAAGATTCACCAAGACATTCCTTGGTCTTCAAATTCTGCTTCAAAGTGGTGTTGACTCCTTTTGCGACTTCGGTGCTCCAAATTACAAGAATTGAAATTTTACATTGAAAAATAAAATTACAACAAATGTAAACAATGGTCTTATGGCCTTACATCCAAAAACAAAACCAACTACAAAAATTAAGAGCCGGAAAAATTTACGACCAATGCAAAATCCATTTATCACATGAATTAAAACAAAAACATTCATCATATGAATATCACATTGTGCCCACTCATCTAAACATGCACATAATATTTATAACTCATATAAATATATTAAAAACAGAAACTTTAAGTGAAAAAGAAAAGGATTAAGAACACTTTTCAACCTCGCTCTTGATGCCAATTGTAGGAAACGCTTTCCTCGTGCAGCAGAAGCGACTTAGGCACCCGGGATCGACCTTGAAAATTTTTTTCTGCCCTCCTCATATATATCCAGAATTTTTTTTTCACCCAAAAATTCAGATCAGTAACAGTACCGTATTTTATTTACTGCTAAATCCAGTCACATACAGTCCATAAGCCGGTCATGAACCACAAGCCATAGCCATGCACGCACCAGCCATGAACTAGATTTTGAACACAAAACACTGCCACACACACAGCATAAAACACAGTGACCATTCATCTCCCATGCGTCATCATATAAAAACAAAGTTGAAGATTTAGTGCGAATGAGACAAATAAGATAATAACATTGATGATCACAAGCGTGACCTGTTCTTCCAAAGTCACCAAGCCAGATTGATTTTGTGATGAGTACATGCTTCAGATACAATAGCCACATACACAGCCATTGACTATTTAAAATCAATATACACGTGAACCAAATTACAAGAAGATGGAGAGGAAGATTATTATGTTCGACACCAAAAGATCTTCCGCGCTATGTCTCACAACCGACAGAAACAAGTGTGGGCTTGACTCACACAAAATTATCCCTAAATAATTTAGAGATTTTGTCACACAAAATATTTGTCTTGTTTTTCTTTTCTCAACTATTGAGAGAGAATGAGGAAGAAGAAGGAGGCTAGGGTTTTCAAGAATGAGAGCCATATTAACAAAAGAAAATCAAATTTTCTTTTATACTTAGGTCAATTGTTTTCAAACAAAACAACCACTCCCCTTCCCTTTAATGCAATAATCGACCAAGGTAGGAAGTATCTTTTTTTTTTGTAACATCAATCAAGTATTGAATGACAAAATCAATTACAAATATTAACTATGTAATTTGCCTTTTCAAATCTTGATAACTTCCAAAGCTATCAAAAACTTCCCTATTCATCCATGACAAAAATCGGCAATGGCATAAATTTTCTTTATTAATTTTGCAACAATTATATTAGCTTTCCATAAAGCCAAATATGTTACAAAATCAAAAAGTTTTAATACCATTATAGATTTGTAACTTCCAAAATTAAATCAAGGGTTTCCAAAACCCTTTAATTTGGAAATTACAACTTTAGCCTTCATTTAAATTACATCATATATAATTTAATTATTAATAATAAATAATTATCATATAATCGTTTATTATATAAATCATATATTAACTTTTAATATATAGTTCTAAGTGTGACAAATAATATTATTAATCATATTAATAATATTTATACCTTTGTGAGTATATAATTGGACTATCCAATTATACTAAATCTGCTATAGTAAATCGAGCTAGCACGGGGACCAAATGGACCTACGGTTCCGAGCTCCAATAATCTCGAAATATTAATTAAGCTCTTAATTAAATATTCTGAATTATTAACTCCGGGTTATTCCACTAAAAACCCGAAGTTGCACTCTCGTTACCGCAGATGATATATTAAGCCGAACCAAGTCGGTGTCCATCGATATAGTCATTACATACGAATTGACCCTTCACGAGTATCTCGTAATTAGAGTCGGGTCATAATGTCCGTTATACCCCTCTAATTATTTTTACCTTAAGTACCATTGATTCTCTAATGAACGATTTATTCATAACTATTATGAATTTTAATCTTTCTATTCGTAATAGAAAAACTTGAGCGCTCAAATCGTTCAAGCACCGAATCAACCCTTAAGAAAGATACTCATCTACTTCTCGCAAGAAGGAGTGAACTCCATGTCTATGTAAAATGTTCCCAGCTACATAACAGACCATGCCCCTTAAATACGTAGCTATTGGTCGAGACTGCTACACCAACCTCACCTTTGTAAATCAAAGGACATGGCCTCCCATGCAGGAGTTCGTAGTACACTCAGATTAAGATCAATCCATATATGACCATCTAGTAGATCGAAATGACTTTCTTAGTTTAACGGATATTATAAGAATATCATTTCCATCTGGGTCTAGTCCTATATGATCGCATCATACAAGGTGCCTCCATTCTCAATCTCTACATGGACGATCCGGATCAAGATTGCCATACAAATATAGAATGGACTGCAGCTATAGATAAACCACAAATAAAGTACCCTCTTTGTTTTCTCTCTATGGACTATTTAAGATTACTAACTTCAGAGTTAAATCCTCTTGTGTATGACACCCATACATTAAGTCTGAAGGCACATAAGTAATTTAGGGTATTTAAGATGATATATAATATGCGAAAATTCAACAAACAATTTGATAAATGAATAATGCATCGCTTTATTTCAAAACACATAAAACCGTTTACATCACATGTAGCTATAGGGCATACATTCCAACATTTGGCACCACATAGGCAGTGGAATGTGAACATGAACATGCTGAGCCTATAGGGTTGATCAGTACCTCAAGGCTATCTAAGAAAACCTGAGATGCTACATGTGGGGGAAGTTACTAAACTGGTGGTTTGAAAACAATATGTATACTCATAAAATCATTTTCTAAAAACATATAATATGATCATGAAATCCGAAAAAAAACACATTCTGAAAACTGGCATGCATGTTGTAATATTCAGAAATTCAGAAACTCTTCTAGAAGGATTTTGTATTGCAGATCAGGTCTCGGAAAGAGACTATATTGGAGAATAAGAGTTTAAGTGTTGAAATATAGCTCGAAATATTTTGAAATAGAGATTTGATGTATTGGAAATTGCGTATATTATTTTATACGGAGAAAGTTAGTTATTTTGGTTATAAAAAGAGCAAACGAACTCAAATAGAGGTGATTCTAAAACCACCGAACATGTTCTTTCGAGAAGAATAGCTTTTATGTTGAGCACCTTTCGAAATTTGCAACAGAAGGACCTCAAAATTGTGAATTTTTGAAAGACACAAATGATTGGGGCCTGTTTGTAATGCGCGGGGACTGGATTGTAATTTTCAAATTTTTTTCTATAAATACCTCAAATTTTCCAGAAATCACGAAAATGTCAAAAACTTCCCTAAAGCCCAATTCGACCGCTCATCTTTAATCCGTGAGTGACTAGTTGGTCACTTCGTCAGCCAGCTAGCCATCTCTGGCTGACGCGTCGGTATGAAAGGGTGAGTCGGCCACCCCTCCGTCTTGTGGTGGCCGGTGGTACCCCTAGAATGCCGGCGAATAGTGAGAAAGAGAGAGTTATGTGCGCGACTTCAAATTTGCAATCCCAGCTTGTCGTTTCATTTCACGGCCCGAGCCACCCGCCAAATCAAAACTCTTTGAGAATACTACAAGTTGACGGTGATGAATTTTCCATTTCGTGCACAGTTGCATGTAAAATAAGGAAGAACGCGGTGGTGAATAGTGACCCAAAAATGAACAATAACTTCGATAGAATTTACATTGATTCCAGCACGTTCGTGGATCGTTTGGAGTTTTTATATGCCCTCGAAATCTCGATAAGACCTCTTGGTAAAAATCAGCTAATTTCAAGTTTATTGTTAAATGTTCGGATATATCCAATAGCTTCGTAGAGTAGCATTATGATATAAATTGAATTATTTGAGTATTAGTACATTGAATATGTGTATATGGTAGAATCTGAGGTAAATCAGAGCGAATTTGATCGATCTGATAAGTAAAGCGCATTTCCGGTAAAATCAGGTTTCGAATGCATATGTGCTTTAAGAACGTAATTAAGAATATAGAATAATTATGATGATACGATATTATTTGAGTAATTCTAGAGAGGGTCGGAGGGCTTAATATCCTTCTGCGGTGTTTTCGGAAACAGTACGAAAGATTTTTCGGAAACTTATAATTTACATATTTGAGCTATTGGATTGACATAGAACAATATATAATGATATAATATGAGCATTAGATTTTTTCTAGGTGGAACGGGAAGGATCCAAAAGGTTCTGGATTCGTTCGTAATGTTTTCATACTTTTCGGAAGGTTTTCTAGATTTTAGCCAGAAATGGAATCTAATGCTATAAATATGTTTTATTGGATGTATTATGAGAAATGGAACTTAAATCACCGAAAACATATTTAATTTGGGTTTTCTCAGAATGTTGGGGAGTTTATTCTATCAGTTAGTTTTCTGTGATTAACGACTCTAACCATCTGTATTTTGTGTTACAAATCAATAAAAAAAGAAAGAGAAAGGATTGCATGGACCCCAGGTAAGTACCTCACTGTGAACTCGTCTTAGGTAGACAAGATATGATAGTTGATTATGTGTTTAGATATGTATATAGATATGTGTATAGATTGCAGGCTCATAAAAATATGTAATAGTAGTTATGGAGTTTTAGAAAGCATGAAATGAGAGTTTCGAGAGGTACAGTCGGTGAGATTCATAAAAAACACGTATAGAAACAAATTATCTGAAAGTATGCATAGTGTCGGGTTTTTAGATAGCAAGCTATAAGTGGAATAGATATGAAATCGACACTTGACTTCGAGTTATAGATGTACCAGCATTAGTGTGAGTCTTTGATGTCACAGTGACGCGTATTCCGGTGTTGAGGATTAGAAATAGACATAGCTGATATTTCTGTAATTAGATTTTTAAGGAGTATAGCCAATAACTTATGCATTCAAACTCCACACCATAGATATATCTCCCAGTGATGCGTCTGATAATTGTTTGGTGATGACATTACGTTTGATTGATTATGTTTGATATATTGTTATGTTTAAGTTTTAATAAGCTAGTTTAAGCATGAAAAGTTTAGTATAACATGTCGTTTCATTTTCAAAGATAAACATATCTTCAAGTAAAACATGTTTCAGTACTCGAGATGTAAAAGAGTTTTAACGAAGTTTTCAAGACTACAGCTTGGTTTTTGGGCTAGAAGAGTTTTGATCTGAGTGTGGATCCAGTTGTATGAAATGTGTTGATATGTTTGATGACACATGTGAGCATTTTTCATATGAATATGTTTGTTGAAATAGAGCACGAGCCCACTTTGTATGTATGGGATGACTGAGATGTCACCAGCTCGTGATTGACTGTGGTTGACTATGCTAATGTAGATATGGATAATGGAATTACATTGTATTACATCGCATGACTTACATGCTCATATGGTTGCTATGATGATGCATATGTATTTTACCTACCCAGAGAGAGACATATTG
Organism: Zanthoxylum bungeanum; assembly: GCA_019454045.1. NCBI lineage: Eukaryota > Viridiplantae > Streptophyta > Magnoliopsida > Sapindales > Rutaceae > Zanthoxylum > Zanthoxylum bungeanum. The sequence continues at coordinate 8,667 of SKCR01054336.1, read as the reverse complement.
CCCATGGACAGATACAGATCCTGGACTAGGGGGACGAAAATACGTAACACCCATGGATCCTAGTTACAGTGACATGGACATATCCAGATTTAGGACCAGGGGGACGGTGATATGTAACACCCCTAGGCTACAGCTCAGATTCATATTCAGGACTAGAGGGACATCGATACGTAACACCCCATGGCACTAGTTAGGTGTTTAGGGGTAGGACGATACGTAACGCCCCTAAACATCAGATTTTATAGAGGATTCAAATACAGATCCAGGATCAAGGGGACAATGATACGTAATACCACTGGATCCTAGTTACAATTACATTGATAGATACAAATTTAGGACTAGGGGACGGCGATACGTAACACTCATAAACTCCAACTTAGATCCAGATTTGGGACTAAGGCGATGACGATACGTAACACCCATAGATCTCAGTCTTAGTGTCGTGGGGGACGGCGATACGTAATGTCCCATGGCACTAGTAGGTGTTTAAGAGGACATCGATACGTAACGCCCGTAAACATCAGATTTTACACAGGATTTCAAACAAGTTCTTAGGGGGACGGTGATATGTAACGTCCTAATCACCAATTTATGAAAGTGCATTTTAAAGTTTCGTATAAAATAATTTTTAGAAGATTTTATGTGATTTCTAACTATATAGATTCAAAAGTTTACAAAAGAGTTTTGCAGTTTTATAGAGTACGTGAGATTGATTTCACTAGATATGGAATCTGTTGATTTGGAATTGATTTTTACCAATTGTATGGAGATTTTCATAATAATCCTTTTACATAACTGTTTATTTTTTTTAAAAAAAATTGATTTCCAACAGATTACTAAATTGAAATTTTTATGTATTGGATTTTGACACTACTTGATCTTGTTTACCATCATAGATTTCGAATCGGTTTTACTCCTTGCTGGCTTTGATATTTTCCAACATATGAGATTTTTCGTTTTAAAAATCTATACAGTTTTCAGAGTTCATATTAAGTTTTATGATTTTCAGATATAGAAATTCTAGCTTTTGCATATAGTTTGCCCCACGGGGCAAGGTGTAGTTGTTACTATATCCTAATATTGTTCCAGAATTTGGACCCTGCATAGTTGGTTTCCCTTTTTGGTGGAGATATTTTATTTGATATGGAAGTTCAGTTATATCTAGTTGTGATTTGATGAGTAATATCGTAGTATGCTATATGTACCTTGTATAAATTGTATATGGAGATGCATGGTTGATTTGTGATATTAATGTAAGGGTTAAGTGTTGGGTATTTACCACATTTAGAATGCAGTTTGTGAGGATTCCAATGGATGGAATCAAGTCGGTATTTTATATTGTATAGAGGTCCGAGGTTTCAGCTCAGTGTTTCAGTAAACATTTTACAGGCTTATAGTTAGTATATGCTTATGTTTTAGCTCACATACTCCATATGAAGTAACCATCCATAATTTAAGTTGACTAAACACCACTTGTTTGGGTGGTTTGGTAGGTAATAAATTAATTCAAGTTTAGAAAATTTTAATGTCGATAGTATGTAAAGTATAGCTACAATATGAAACAGAGAGTATGCATGCATTTCGAACTTCCAGATTATGTGGGAGAAATGCCAAAGTTACATAGATACGTAGTATAGTGTGGAATCGAGAGGTAAGTTTACAACATCATTGCATTCAGTACAGTGAGTGAGTTATCAAGGTATAATATGCGTAAACGGCCATCAAATAGAGATTAGATTTTTAAAATTGTGAATATTTACCTATATCTGATTACTATTTATGTTTGTATAGATATTTGATATATTTACAAAACACGTGAGTTACTTACTGAGCTTTATAGCTCACACCTCAACAGTTTGCTGATTTTGCAGGTTCACGTTGGACTTACAAAAGTTTGGATATTTCTATAGACCTCTTGAAGACAGCGGATCACCCCGATGCAGTCAAGTTGGTCTTGAGTCATTGTATTATTCCGGGATGTGTAATGGGCTCCCACAACCTTAGTTTTATTTATTTGTATCATATGTATAATTTTAAATTATGTTGAGTACGTAGTTGTTTGTAATTATTTGTCTAATGTCAGGTCGGAGGCCTACTTGCAAATGAGTTGAGATTTGTCAGGCCGTAGCCTATCTAAATATGAGTTGAGACTGATGGCTTTGAATTTAATATCAGGACACCTCGAGGTGCTGGACTTTGATCCAGGTTGTATGATTTTTAGCAGATGTCATGTTGAATTTTTAGTAGCATTTGAGGCTTATGGAGATGGTTTTCCTGTCTCCTGCCAGTAGCAGCATCTGTAGCATCAGGTGATGTTACACATGGTTCGTGAATGACTAGAGAATGACATGACTGACATGAATACATGAGCTAAGATACGAAGACATATCTAACATAAACATAATGTCACTGACTTCAAAGCATAAACTGAAACCTATGACAAGAACTACATTAAAATATCACATGAAAAATCATGAAAACATGACGCAAAACAAATGAAACAATGAACATGCATATGAAACTGAAAATACATATTGGGGACTTCACGCATGGGAACATGGAGTAACGTGTACTATTTCATGCAAACAATTTGTACGAGACCCATTACCTTATTTGAAATAGGTATGAGATAGGTATCGTCCGAACAGAAATCTAACCAGTACTTCTAATAAGGACATGACCACACCAGAACATGAATCATAAACATGAAATACATGACTGGAGCTAAAATATAAACTAGAACATGACTGATTACTTGAATTGGAACATAACTGAATACATAAGTTGAAAATTTTAAATAAAAAAGTAAGCTGAAATGTGAATAAATTACATTAACTCAACACATGAAATGAATACATTAAATGAGATAAATAAACTAAGATCATAAGATAAGAATATATAGTTGAGGCATAATTTAAAATCATGAACATGACCAATTAACATGAACTGAAAATAAACACTGAAATCATAAAAAGAAATTACAAATTGAATAGGGTCAAGCAAACTTAAACAATTGAAAATAAGGGAGAGAGTGATAGCATTCACTCACAGACTGACATCCATTGCCAGCATCCCTGAATGTTACGAAATAACTCTTGCGTGAAGGCTCTAATGTAACTTGTGTCCAAGTAAGGTTAGCATACTTGAATAAGAATACTAAAAGTGATCATGAATGATAAAAACCTGCCTAGAACAAGCCAAGAAAACCCTTCTACGTGTTCAAAGCCCCAAGAACAGTGAATCTTGATTTTTGTAAGAATAAAATCCTTCCGAGATCAAGTTCAACCCTTAAGGAACCTTGCCTTTAAGAACCTTTATTTATTTCTTTGGAGAATCTTGAACAGCGATACAGTGCCACAACGCTTGCCACAAGTTGATAAGTTTTTGTTCCGTAGAACCAAGGAAGAATCCACTCCCTCAAGATGACACAAGTCATTTTGTTTTGTAAAAAAAATATGTTCTTAATTAATTCTAAATTATAATGAATAATGTCTATTTAAATATGTGGCTAACACTAATTCTAATACTAATTCTATCCAAATATAATAAAATCCTAGTAAAATAAATCCAATAACACATAAAATACTTTAAAATTTCGTGCATGGGCTTTCTAATTTAATTAAAGTTCAGCCCAACACTTAAACATCACATAACCTTAAAAATATGAAACATAAAAGTTGTATGGATACCTTGCTTCTGTATTTTGACCGTGAAGAATTCTGATCTGGACTTTGATGTAAACTACAAAGTTTTAGATCCATAATTCCTCTTTCTAATGCAACTTGAATCACTAAAATCAGATATCGGATTAGAAAGTTACGTCCAAAATATAAAGACTGCGCAAATCTCGCCATTGCTAATGCACCATTCAGAAATTAAGCCTGAAATCAATCAAGACAGCCCATGTACGTCCAAGACACATTCCATTATTGCCTTACACATAATAAAGCCTTCATATAAAGTCTCATGCATGGACCAAACTCCAGAACCCAAGGAATCTTCTAAATCCACTAAAAAGGCCCAAATACACAAAGCTGACCAAGCCATGCAATCAGCCACAACTTTAAGTTAACTTGGCCCAACAAACAGAGATCATTCTGGATCACATCATTCTCCCTCTCTTGAAAAGGATTCAACCTCGAATCTGTGCCCAGATCATAGAGAGTAATGATAAAATCAATTGGACGATTAAACTGGAATAAAGAAAAATCACATTGAAGAAAAGTGTCAATCTTAGTATAATAATGCTTGTGTACTATTCCCTCTTGCCTATACTCTTCCACAAAATCTATTTTTATTGCACTCACCACCCCAATGAGATTCCTAAATAAGTTCACACTCTCAATCTCATTCACAACAAATTCTACATGTTTAACACTCACAAAACTCTCACACGTGTTTACCCATGTATTTCCTGACTCACTACTCTCATTTGGATGCTCAAAACTATTAACACATTCAACTACGCATGTAGTTTCATCAATACAGTTAGCCATGTATTGAGCTTTAAATTTATCATCACCAGCCACAGCTAAGGCATCCACCTCAGCAATAGCAACAACCTCTGCATCACACTCACTCATCACTACTTGCTTACTCACTACCATGCCCATATTTTCTTCTTTTACATTCACAACATCAATAGCAAGTTTATTTTCTAAGCACTCGACAACTCTTTCTTTTTTCCTCTTTTCAACCTCATTTCTCCTCTTTATTATTAATTGATCTTTATAGGCTTGTTGTGGTGTTAAAAGAGAAAGAATCACTGACCTCCGTTCCGTGACATAAATATACCTACTCCTCTCAATATGATGCCACACTTGCCTATCATACTTCCATGAACCACCCAACAATACGTGACAATCAAACATAGGCACCACATCACATAACTCCTCATCATGAAACCTCGTAGTAGTAAATACAACCATGACTTGATACTCCACCTTAACCTCAACACAACTAGGCAAACCATGTAACATATAAGGATTAGGATGGTTTCACAATGACAACCTCAATTTCTCCACGAGACTGATACTAGCTAAATTAGCCCAATGCTCCCCATCAATAATCACACTACACACCTCATCTTTCACATATACTCTGGTATGAAAGATATTATCTTTTAGCTGCCTTATAATATCAACCAACACACTAGCCATCTTGACAAAACAAACTTAAGAAGGAAGAAAATACCAAAAAAAAAAAATGATAAAGACAAAGACAAGACTAACAAAACTTAAAAAAATCACAGGAGACTGAAAAAAAATAAAAAAAAATCATATTCAAAGCTCAATCAAAAATTTCATTTTCGATTAAGGAACACTAAGACAATCCCTAACACAACTTAACACACAAGGTAATTGATCGAACTTTTCTTATTTATCTTGCACAAATTTGAATTTAATTTGTTTTTCAAATGACACTCTAAAGCCTAATTATGCATGCAAATTAAATAAACAAACTGAATCAGAACTAATAAGAAACCAGAAACTGCACTGACTCAAATCCCGTAATTAATATTTGGACCCAAACTCGAGACCTGATATGAGAATAGAAAGCTTTCACCTATGCATTATTGACTAGATCTCATCGAGTACATACAAATCGATATATAATGTGTCTCATAACTCTTTGTATATCAAAAGTTACAGCCTTTTTAAATTCAGTGCATGGTTGAAAAATTCTGACCTAACTGATCTGAAAATTGCATAAAATTTCGACCATAATTGACTCAAAACTCCAAGAATGGAATCTTATATGCTATTACCATGCAAGAACATTATAATAACAGCCAAGATGCAGTCATAAAGATGAAAAACACAAAGAAAATAAAACAAAATATTTGAAATTACAAGAGACGAAAAAAAGAAATATAATGACTTCAAAAATAGAGAAAATCTTGACCTTGGAACCCTGAGCTCCTGATATTAAATGATAAAAAACTGCCTAGAACAAGCTAAGCAAACCCTTCCACTTGTTCTAAGCCCCAAGAACAGCGAATCTTGATTTTTGTAAGAACAAAATCCTTCCAAGATCAAGTTCAACCCTTAAGGAACCTTACCCTTAAGAACCTTTCTTTATTTCTTTGGAGAATCTTGAACAGCGATACAGCGCCACAAAGCTTGCCACACGTTGATATGCTTTTTTTCCGTAGAACCAAGGAAGAATCCACTCCCTCAAGATGACACACGTCACTTTATTTTGTAAGAAAATATGCTCTTAATTAATTCTCAATTACAATGAATAATGTCTATTTAAATAGGTGACTAACCCTAATTCTACCCAAATATAATAAAACCCTAGTAAAATAAACCCAATAACACATAAAATACTTTAAATTTTCGTGCATGGACTTTCTAATTTAATTAAAGTTCAGCCCAACACTTAAACATCACATAACTTAAAAAATATGAAACATAAAAGCTGTAGGGATGGATAACTTACTTCTGTATTTTGACCATGAAGGATTCTGATCTAGACTTTGATGTAAACTACAAAGTTGTAGATCCATAAGTCCTCTTTCCAATGCAACTTAAATCACTAAAATCAGACATCGCTATAGCTAATGCACCATTGCTAATGCACCATTCAGAAATTAAGCCCGAAATCAATCAAGACAGCCCATATACGTCCAAGACCCATTCTATTCTTTCCTTAGACATAATAAAATCTTCATATAAAGTCTCATGCATGGACCAAACTCAAGAACCCAAGGAATCTTCCAAATCCACCAAAAAGACCCAAATACACCAATTTGACCAAGCCATACAATCAGCTACAACGTTAAGTTAACTTGGCCCAACAAACAGAGCTCATTCTGGATAACATCAATGAATGTTGTGAATGCATGTACATGATGTATGCATGTTGACATGGCTAACCCAATAATTAATATGTTTACCTAACATCCGAATCTATGCAACGTGCTATGTAACTTGACTATATTGCTATTACTACATGATGTGACATGTTGGGCTCGTAACATGACGTGTTCGTGAAATACCAGTGGGATATCTCAACGTAACCGATTTAGCTAATTGAAATGCCCAAATGCAACTAATGGCCAAAAACCCCAACTTCGGCCAACCCTGCGGCAAACTCTAATTTGCCTCCAATGTCAACTATAACTACAATGGCACATTCCTAGCCATTTCTAATTCCATAATATGCATTTCTAACTACGCTAATTGTTAACATAGCCAAACTACCCAAACCCTAGGTCTAAGCCACCCATTCTCGTGGTGGCTATGACTAATTTCATGTGTTTATCATGCCTCTAACAACCTATATAACATGATGAGTATGCAAATTGTGCAAAGTAATTCCTAAAAATAAAATGCCAAAAAATGAGGGTTTCAATGAAATAAAAAAAATATGCAAAATTAATAATGGATATAGAGTTTAGAGACTTACATTAGCTCAATGGGACATGAGATGGATGGAAAACATGAGTTTTTGGCTGAAAATTGGCAAAAATATGAGCCCTATGAGAGAGAAGCATCGTTTGAAAATCAAGAAGGCTATCATGTTTTTTTAAATTCATTAGGATTGGTATCTTGGTCCTATAGATCAATATGTCGGTCTTCACGAGAAAAAATGAAGGTTCTCGACATATATGACCAGATTAATTACCAGTAAGCCTGACGTGTCACTGGCAGTATGATCTATGCCAGTTCTAGTAATGGTGCAAACATGCAGAGGTCCATCGGTACACTGGTTTACCGATCGGTATACGAGTCTTAGAACTGAAACATGACCTAAATGAATGTGAAATGCTTCCGAATGCCCGTGAACTTAGACCGTCATCACGGTCAACATGTGTACACATTATGTGAGCGACAAGTATCGCATATATTACCTACAAGACCATGATCACCATGAAGTGCATTAGATTACTTGCTAAAACCTGGGGTGTTACAGTCACGACATATTCTTGATACTCTACATAAATACTTAAAACTAATTTCTGCAATATATCTCGGCCAAGGATTTAAAGGATCACCAAGTGGATACTTGAATCCCGAACATGGGACTGATAGATCCTTTGTCGACACATCATAAGATATCCTAAGGATCTGTCCATACCCAACGAACATAAGGAGATTTGATCTAGAAATACCAGTGACGTGATCGTTATTAAAGTTTTGAGGATCACTCAAACATCCACATTGGTATCTCAAGTCAAAGGACTTGATTTGTAACGTGACTCAAGAAGATCCTATTGATGTTGGTGTGTCGTTTATTAGGAAATTTTTTAGTGAGTGGTTCAGTACTTATCAAATAAAAATCTACATATCTATACGAGTCTCCCAAGACTCATGGTTTCTTGGGATAAACCAGCGAATCAAATTCTGATATACGGCATATGCTATCTTAACAGACTTTCTAATCGACTTGTATCAGTAAATATTGATCAGGAACTTTATTTGAGAATATACTTCTAATAGTGACACTTCTCATTGTCAATTACAATCCTCGTTGTAACTGTGTACTATAATATATATTCTCGGATCTTTGTCTTATATATATATATATATATATATATATATATATATATATATATATATATATATCACTAAAACCTCTTTTAGTTTCAACCTAATCCAAATTAGATTCAATATGTATATAAAAGACAAGAGGTGCTATCATAAATTAGTAATATTATTG
>SKCR01054335.1:0-41448 GCA_019454045.1 Zanthoxylum bungeanum | reverse complement strand
TACCTAATAGGGCTTTCTAAATGCTAGTCAAGAATCTCGAGACATGAACTAATTCAAGTCAATTCTTACTGCATAAGGAAACTATTGTCTCTAAAGTATTATATCCTAAAGGGGATATCTATCTAGATTATCTATTATACTTAGAAACTAAGTCATTAACCATATTATTTTTCAAGAAAATCAGAACAACAGTTCCCGATGGTCTAGACTAAATAATAATATCCTAGTCTAGTAATATCTAGAACCTATTCTAGAATGACTGCAACCAAGAGTCTAGTCAGATAACATATCATAATATGTGTGCAGTAAATAAAAGTTTAATTCTATATAAACAACAGAATAAGGAAAAAAACAAGCGGCAACTTCCATAATAATACACACTGCCTAAGTTATGGAATATTTTAAACTTAGCAGTGCCTCCCACTATTTTTACGTAATGTCGTAATCCCCAACGGAAAGACGAGAATTCAATAATTAAATCGATTCCATAATGGGAAGAGGACCCCATGAATATATTTCGACTCACAGCAGAGGCACGGTCTCGCCGACGTATATTCACAGGTAGACAACTAATTGTCAATCACTCACTAGGTGACTCCAAGGTTCCGGTCCTGGCCGTTTCTCGTTGTCGCTGCGAAGGCAGGCCCACAAGGAGACGTACCAAGGTTTAAACTTGTCAATGATAAACTCAAGTTACTTGCGTAACCCTGACAGCTAGGGCACGTTCAGGATTCCGCTTTCGCTTGAATTTATCTAGTATCTAATATACATTCGGCATAAATAAATTTCTATCATACACCCTCACAGCAGAGGCAGGTCTCGGATGTAGACAACGAAAAGATATTTATAAAACCGTATTGACAAGACGGACCAAGAAACAAGTATTCCAAATACTAGTTACTTTAAAACCTTATTATGCGGGGATATTCCATAAGTGTCATACACCCTAAATCTAATCAAATTAGATTATACCAAGCATGTATAAAGTCAAGAAAACATGATGAAAATTGAATAAAACAAGCTAATCATTTTATGGAGGCCTAGAATCAGACTCGCTCTGATACCATTTTATAGGGTTTTTAGGGGTAAGCCGGTAACGCAGGGGAAAGGTGTGTAACGCATTGAGAAATTTGAAAATCATATTTTCAGATTTCAAAAATTTTCTCGGATTAATTAAATAAACATATTTATTTAATTTTCCAATAATTAAATTATGAAATAAAATTCAAATAAATCATATTTAGTGAATTACGAAATTACCCTTCTTAAGGAATTTTGTCCATTTTAGTCCGAAATTGATCTAGTCAATTTTGAATGATTCTAAATCATTTCTAAGATGAACTTAGCATGTTCAAAACAGCAAAATACCATAAGCAACATAAATCCCCAATTGAGTCCAATGGCGAATGCCTCCATTGATGGCCATTTGTGTACTTTGTCATTTCATGCTTCAAAAACACATCAAGATGTAATCCAATCAACATGAAACTTTATATGCATCATATACACATCCAAATACAGAACATATCCGAAAATCCCCAAATTGGAATTGGTCATGAACCATAATTTTTCAATTCATCAAATTGGACAAATTAGACCATATCGGTTTAAATCAATTGTTTCAATCATCATTCTTCCATCCAATACAAGTCTCAACACAATGAAACAACTCAAGATCAGATCTAGGTCATTTAAGAGTGGTTCAACAACTCTAGATTAGCAACATGGTTTAAAAAAACCTTAAAAGAAAGCTTATAACTACAATAGCCACAACCTTCCTTCATTGCACATGCTTCACACTTTACCAAAACTTCCATCAACAAAAACCACAAGAAATAAAGAAAGAAATAACCTGAGAACATCATATGATAAAGCCTAGATCCTAAGGAACAATTTCCTTTCTAATAGCAAGTTGGAAAAACTTACTAAAAAATCAAGCTTTCTTTGATTTTTTCTTTCTTTCTCAAGCTTTCCTTCAATTTCTTCAATGGAGTTTCTTTGCAAAATGACTTAGGTTTCGAAATTTGTGAAATGAAAATCAATTTATACTTCAAACAATTGCCTTGGCCGAAATTGGCTTAAAGGAAAAGTAAGAAAATTAATTTCATTTCAATTTCAAGTTAATTTGTAAAATAAATATCTAAAACTAGTTTATAAATATTTATTAAAGTCAACAATTGCAACTAAGATTAAAAATAATATATCTAAATCATAAAATTATTTATATTTCAATTAATTTAATCATTTAACAATTAAATAATTAATTAATTAATTAAATACAAATATATTAAATATATGTATTATATTTACATTAAATATTAAATACATATATACATTTAGTATATTAGTCAAATAACTCATTTTGACTATTAATTAATGTGTATTTAAATTAATCAAGTATTAAATATAAATACACAATAATTAAGGAAATGACTATTAGGTCCTTAAGCATGTACTTTGCGTTTAACTTTTAAACGACTTTTATAAATAATCAATATATTTATTAAAATGTTGCTCTAGTGCTCTACGAGTATGTTTCATTATTGAGACTCTCTAGATTCAGGTATATCCGTCACGAAATCCAATTTCATGTCCATAATCTATCCACCCGTAGATTATGACGATCACGGATAAACTAGCTGAATCATACAGGTCGAGGTCATTGCATACGTATAATCTCTCCGTCACAGGTATCCAGATAATCCAGAGATATAGATGTAAACGTCAAATCTCTATAGGTATTATCTCGTCGACGTATCTATTAGCAATCTCTAAATAACACTCGGAACTTACTTCCGATGTATACTGTGGCCACAGATTTAACATACTGCTAATAATATATGGACTACCTATGCTCTGTACACAGAACTGACGGATCCTATCTTGACACACACAGATATCCTGAGGATCGATCCACACCCAACGAACAGGCGGAGGTCTGATCTAAATAGATCGGTGACGTGACTGCCATCTAAGTGTGGAGGATGTCTCATACATCCACAGTGGTGTCTCAAGTCGAAGGACCACTATGCTACTCAACCCGAGAAGATTCTTATTGACGTTGGCGTACCATCCATTAAGAATCTTCGGTGAGCCATTCAGTGTTTATCCACTATAAACACCTACACGTCTATATGAGTCTCCCTAGACTCAAGGTTCATTGGGATAAACCATCGGACCAAGTCTCGATATACGACATGTACTGGTCTCAACGGATTTGACTAACCGACCCGTGTTAGCAAATCTTGACCAGGAACTATGTTTGATAATATACATATAGCAGTGACACTTCCCAATGTCAATTACAAACTAACTTTGTAACTGTGTACTGCATTATATATTATCGGGCCTTTGTCTAATATATACATATCACTAAACCACATTTAGTTTCAATCCAATCGTAATCAGATCGAATACGTATATAAGAACAAGAGGTGCAACCATAAATAAGTAATATTATGGAATAAAGGGATGTTCGTATTCGTGAATCAGACATAAATACGGCCCGGATTGGCGCTCTGAGCACCAACCCCCAACAAAAATGCAGTGCCTACAGTATTCTATGTTTCCTAAGCACAACTCGGATAGCCTATGACAGAGGGATTGTTAAGCATATGTGATTACCTCGACTTGTATAGTTCAGAAAAGTCATTCATGTTCTTCGCGAATTCGGAGGTGGCCGAATTTCGTACATATTAGTTAGGCTTATATGACGAACGTGTCTGAACTTAATGAGTCCCAATATGAAGTGTACTCGTTGAGCGCTTGGGTAGTGACCGGTGCATAATCACACGCGTATAACGCAAGCGCACATATCGTTCAAGTAGTATAAAAAGTATCGATCCCACGAGGACTTAATACCTAATCTATTAATTTTATGAGGTCAAATGATTACTAGTATCTAACAGGTTGATTGATTGATTTGAAATGATGCTGATTTTATTTTTAAAAACAAATAAATAAAATTGCACGAAAGTGGGTTTAAGAAAATTCAATATTAAGAAACTATATAGGGTTGAATCTTTCTAATATCTTTTAAAAGATGATGTGGTTATTCATATTTGTGTAATAAATCAGTTTACTAACCTGGAACACTAAATTATGCGAAAGCCTATGTCGATGGTCAGACGCAAATACCCAGTATAACCCAATTGAATCATATGTCTATGTCAACCAAATTACCTGGATTCATTAAGTTTAAGTTCCAATTATGGCTACCCCCGCCTGACAGGTATATGTCTATCCTATAAGGAAATCTATTAAAGGGTTATCTATCCTCAAGGAAGATCGTGGGCTATTAAGTCTAAGGCTGAAACCTAAAATTCCTTTGTCAAGTTTATTTTAGATTTACCATATCAATCTTATTAGTGGCCAATTAACAAGAAGCATTAAGCTTAAGACTTAATAAGTAAACCTTTAAATTACCCAAACTATAAAATAACCCCTTATAAACCGGTGATATTAGAATTCATCACAACCCTAGATAACTAACTTAGTTACGACACATAACTAAGGCTAGTAAAAACTTAAAGTCAAAAGACAGAAAGTAAAAATGTTGAAAAGTAATTGCGGTAAAAGTAACAGATGAAAAGTAAATTACAATAAAATAAAATGCTAAGGTAAAATAATCAACTTTTATTACTACTAATTTATATATCTCGCTTAATATAATATATTAACTTTTGATTATTTTACCAACCAGCCATATAGGCGGTAACCTGATTAAGTCAAATTAAGTCCAATCAGCCATAAAGGCGGAATCAAAATAAACCTGCCATATAGGCGGTAAGAAAAATTAATTACCAACCGACCAATCTGGCGGTATCCTTGCTTAGTCAGGTTTAAACCAGTTTAAAATGAATTACCAACCGACCAATATAGCGGTATCCTTATTAAGTCAAATTTTAAATAGTGAATATATTATATTTAAGGGAGATTAATCTAAATAGCAATAGTAAAAGAATTACCTTTCACCCTAGCAGGGGGAAGTTACCTCCTCATGGTTGAATAGTAAAAACTGTAAAAGTAAAGAAAGTAAATTACTATTATTACATAACGTAATTAAAATTAATTACAAAACTGAAATTAAAATAAATTAGATAGAAAACTCCATATTTACATCAGAGATTCAGAGAGAAATATACATCTAAAACTGAAACCTCGAGCTCTATTTATAGACCCCGGTAGGACTCACGCGTCGTGACGCGCGAAGTGTCTACTTCTGGTTCGTCGGCTTCAGATTCTTATCTGCCACGTGGCATTATAGATAAGGTGATAAGGTGACACGTGGCAAGGCGGCTGCCAACTCAATGATTATGCTGACGTGGCGATGACGTGACGCTAGTGATTGTCGGCACCATAGAATTGCGACACGTGGCACTTCGCGATTGGCTGATGATGATGTGGCGGTGACGTGGCACGTTGACTTGGTCAACTAGTGATATGGATGAAGACGTGGCTGACATGTGGCGACACGTGGCGATGGCGATTGTCGGCACCGTAGGATGATGACACGTGGCATGGCGCACGTTAGAAGATCGGCTGTGATGGTGTCACGTGGCACGGCACACGTTAGCAAAGTCAAACTTCACAGATTCTAACTTGTGGACCTGGCGCACGTTAGCATGGATCGGCGCAAGTTAGGTGTCGCGACGCCAAAGGCTTGCGCGTCGCAACACGTAAAATTATGAAAATGCCCGTTTGTCCATTTTTCACTATTTTGGCCCCAAATCACCTCCAAAATGTCCTGAAACTTTATTTATCTACAAAATAACACAAAACACATCAAAATATTCACAAAACTCAAGAAATTATACAAAATATTAGGTTAAATGAGTGGGAAATAGTGATACATTTACCACTCATCAGGTAGTAGATAATATTCGATATTATAATTATCAACCAAGATAATAAAGTGTTATTGGATAACATTGGTTATTTACTTTGACCTAATTGGATTAATTTAATAATTACACAAGGGTTTAATTGTAAAATCATAATTATCTCTACCATTTGAGGATATTATGTTAATTTTATGTTTGTAATAATAGGTGGTTTTGGCTTGATTTAATTGGATTAAATCAAAATGGCAAATATTGAACTAATCTAAACATTGTCTTAATTTAATTGAATTAAATCAAAGTGGTAGACAATAGAGATTAGTCACACCTAATTATACATATTTGGACAAATTACATTAAGCCCAAAAAAATTTTATTAATTAAAAATTGCCTAAGTTTTGCTATAAATAGCAAGCTTTAGGAAGGTTTTATTTAAGCAAAGCAAAAACTTGAGAAAGCTAAATACAAGCAAGAATTAGATAAATTAGCCTAAGTTAGTGAAGTGTTTAGAGAAGCTTTGTGATGTCTCTACAACATTTCATCTAGGAGAAATCAAGATTGGATCTTGGGGTGAAGCTTGCTAGTATTGGAATCAAGATTGGATCTTGGAGTCAAGCTTGATAATCCTTGGAAGTTCTCCAAACATTTTAACTAGGAGAAGTAGATTGGATCTTTGAATCAACTTTTCTAGGTAAGTTTGATCTTCTCAAAAAACTATATTTTTCATTAGTGAGACATATAGTGTTGAATTATGTATTAGATACATAATGTTGAATTGTTCACGAGACATTTCTTATTGACCACCTTTGGGTGACCTAGAATTGTTCACGAGACATTTTTTATTGGGATTCTAATTTGGTTTGTATTTTGGATTCAAAATTACGCAAATGCGTATTTAGAATAAATTTATATTTTTGTAAAAAAATTGATATTTTGAAAATTTTGAATTTTGTTCTATAACATGTGTTGATGTTGGTTTTGATAGTAAATTAATTTTGGGTGTTTTGGAAGCCTTTAGGAAAAATTAAAAGTGTATTGGGTTAAAAATCCAAGTATTAGCTCTCATTCCAGCTTTCTGGAATGAGAGCTGATACTTAAAGAAGCAAATGAAATTAAAAAAAATAAAATGTGTTGTGAGCGCGACCGAATCTTGTTTTCGCTCGTTCTTGAGTTTCCGAACTTCGATTCAGTCTCGATTGTTTCCTATATATTTTAATGAAATATAGTATTTCATTAAAATATTTAAAATTACAACCATGTTTGATATCCATGGGTTTGACTCACTTCCGCTGCACGGGACACCAATCCGACCCTAGCGGTCCCACAACCACCCCAACAGGTTGGGCACGTCATGATAATCAGGTGTTATAGTATCACGTCTTTAAACATGATTCGTCATTGAATCCAAAATTAAGTTGGGTTTTCTAAAATTACCTTGATCTAAGAACAAAATGGGTTTTGTTACCTCATAACATCTTCAGTGTCATGCGTAGCTTCTTGATCCTTGTGGTGTAGCCAACTGACTATCACTGATGTAATATTCTTGGATCGCAAGTACCTAACTCGCTTATCGATGATATTCATGGGGAGCTCATAACATGATAGGTCTCGGTTGATTTCTATGGACTGGGGCTTTAAATATGAGATTCTTTATTCGTGTACTTGTTGAACATGGAAACATAAATTATAGGGTGGATCTTGTCTATAATAGGTGAAAGCGTTTACTTGTAAGTTCCCTTTCCAACTCTCTTGAGAATCTAAAATGGCTAAATATTATGTGCGTTTAACTGACCTACCTTTCCAAATTTCATGACTCCAATAAAGGGAGAAACTTTCAAGAATACATGATCTCTTGCTTGAAATTCAAGATCTCTCCCTCTGTAATATGCATAGAACTTGAGTTTGCTCTCAGCTACTCTCATCATGTCTTGGATAAACTTGAATTTTTCAACGAGTCCTTGACTAAACCTGGGCCTAAGAGCTTGACGTCACATACCCGAAATCGGTCTATAGAGGACCTGCACTTGCGTCTAAATAAGACCTCAGTTTGGGGCCGTCTGGATACTTGAGTGGTAGCTGCCGATCTCAACTGCCTTCAATGCATAACGCACTAGTCCTTAGCATGTCTTCTAAGGTTTGAATGGTACTTTCAATATGGAGATGGAAGATTATACTTGAACTAGTCCGTCGGCTCTGCCTGCTTCAAGTACTTAAGATTCCCGGACCCTAATATCCCAAAAACTTTAAGACATGAAGCGAGCTAGGATAACTTTACAAAACTCCGGCCAAGCCAAAGGTGGGTATTAGTCAAACCTCTTACTAATGAAGAAGTAGACCATTCGTAGGCAATACCTCCTAATTGAAAACTTACAAATTCAACTGGGTTTGACTGGTGCGCAGACTGGGGCTATACAAGTTCTATTAGATTCCTTAATGAATCCACTCGAGTCTATGCCAAATTCTACATCTGAAAAGTATGAGAGTGCATCGTGTGGAAACTTGAGAGTGTTACTGCTACTGCCTGTCTTGGTTCAATTTAAGTATGGTTAGGTGGCTGGGTATGATCAGGGGGATATTGAAATGGGTAGAAGTTGTTGCTTTTTTGGGTATGGGTTGTTGCTGTTGTTAACGGATAATTCCGCCAACCGATCCTTAGATTCCTACGTGAGCTGTATATTTCGGGCAGGATCGCCACATCATGTACGGTGCTTGGTTCACTTAATGATTCCTAGGGTCCCAATGGGTTTTTGACAAAAAAATAAGGTTGCTCGATTATGCCTTAGTAGGCACGTCTCTTGCGGCCATTAGTTTCTGCTTCAAGATGTACCATTATAGGTCTTGAGCTTTCTTGGTGACACTGCTATCTATTCTAACCAAACGAAAAGTTGGGTCTGGACATTGATGAAGATTAACACATTCGTACCGGCTTACATACATAAATTGCCCTGGGGAACACATTATATAATTTAGCATAAGCATAAGATGGACGCTATCAGGAAGGATTTCCTAACCAGTACCTCTAAAAGGTCAGACGGTAATCAAGTTATGGTCTTATCTTCATTTGTAAACCTTAATAAGCGCTGGTAATCCAGAATTCCTATAATAATGGTGTTACTCAATCATGAATCAGAAACGCAGGTGTCAGAAGGTCAATAATCAAAAGATACTATATAAAATGTTACGAATTCATGAGGCCTAATCGAATCTTGTTCATAATTGAGATCTTCTTGTACTCCGTTAACTGCCATATGTCATATGGGAAACATACTTTCCGTGCATAGGACAAGGAAAAGTTAACATATCCAATACATGTAATTTTATTAGAATGAGGAAGACTTACTTGGAGTTGGTGGAAGCCGAAGATGTGATATCTTACATATGAGTATCATAAAGATACGTCGTATGCAAGGCATCATGACTTTATCACTACAGTCATAGACCACTAAACCTATGCTATGATACCAACTTTGTCACCTCCCAGTATTTACAGGACATAACCGGAAAAAGACAGTGATACCATCTTCTCGAGCCTCTGACGAGGACATGCACGATGTGACATGAGCTGAAATAAATATGTACTTTTATTACTGACAATATATCTACACATAATGAGGTTATCATGTATTTGAAAACATGTATAAATTATCACACTAACTTTCGAGCTAGAAAGCATGGAAAACATAATCAAATGAAAACATATTCCTATTATTCTGAAATTCAAAATAATAATAAATAAATACTTGATGTAAAACACTTAAAGTTTTATAAAATAGAAAAACATAGCATCCACTCACGGAACAAACGAAAAATCATGCTGCTTGTGCTGATGCGTAGAACTGGCTGGAACTTCCTATGTGGAACTTGTAGGATATATAAACGTATGAGCGAAATACGGTTATCATACTAAGATACTAATGATTCTAAACATGTACGTGCAATGATATGTGTATCCATGCTGACAAGAAAGCTTAAGATGCTAATTGAAATTCTAGGACACGATCAGGAACAAACTAGAAGCTTTTCCTAAATTTGACTATTTGTTGCGGTGCAAGATGGTGTATGTCGTGACGCCAACCTGATGCTTCTCGCGTAGCGACACGACTCCTTCTACATCACGACTTGCGCTAGGTGAAATCTAGGTCAAAGAGCTCATTTTGATGTCGCGTCGCAACTTAACATCTTATGCATCGCGACGCGATCCCGACTTCATAGTTGCTCTGCATCACTTTACTAACAACTCATTTGGCAAAACCAACTCAACCACATCCAACATGGGCACTCCCCAACCAATCCATGCTTCAATTCCATCATAAAACATAAGGGGTTCATGGAAACATCAAACTCAAACCCGAAGTTTTTAATTCATCTCAAATCTTGCATCACCATGACAATACACATCAACTAAAGTTCAATTAACTCTATAGTTGACATAATCATGCAAATTGGTCATGATTCTAGCTTGGGTTTTTCATGGGTTTACATGATGGACTTGAAATATTGTGCTAAAATACAAAGTTAATGCTAGGGTAAAGAATGTGAGGCTTACCTTGCTCCAAAAATTCTTGAAAAAAAATGCAAGAAACAAACCAATCCAAGCTTGTTTATTAGTTGAGAAAATGAAGGAGAATGATGGAGTTTGGTCGTTAGTTTGAAGGAAGAAGGAGAAAGAAGATAAATTATATCAGCCACAAGTTGGCTTGATTTTTTTTCTTAATAAAATATTATTAAAAATGAGCTAAATGTTCAATTTGGGTCATTCTTGTCATTGACATCATAGGCTGCATTTTAGCCTAAAATTGACTTCGTTCTACCCTTTGGAAATATCTTAAGATTGAAAGTTGTTTGTAAGCATTGTGTCTAAATTTTCCAATGGTACACTACAAGAATTAGACCATTTAGCGTCGAATTGTTTCGACGCCATAAGTGACGATTTCGACGCAAATGATATTTAGCGTCGAAAAAATTAGACGCAAAAATGGACGATAAAATGTCGACGAAAACCACTTTTAGCGTCGAAATAATTAATGCGACGCTAAAAAACAGTATTCTGCGTCCAATTTATTTCGACGCTAAAGTAAAATTTTCGACGCTATATTGTATATTTGGCGACGAAATATATCGACGCAAAAATTCAAACTTTTAGCGTCGAAAGGTGTCGACGCTAAAGTATATTAAAAAAGTATTATATGTAAGCTTATAGCGACCATGTTTTTACTATTAGCGTCGAAATTTTTCGACGCAAAGTACCTTTAGCGTCGAAACTCGTCGACGCTAACATATATTAAAAAAGAAATATATGTACGCTTACAGCGGCCATTTTGTATACTATTAGCGTCGAAATATTCGACGCTAAAAGTAAAAAATTTATTTTTTAAAAAATTAGTAATTTACTTATTTTTGGTCTAAAATATTTAATTTAGTTGAAAAAAAATGTAATTAATGACGAAATATTATATTTAAATTTGTTTTAGAAAAAAGAAATATTATATTAAATCTATTTGTTCAAAATGTTTATACAAAACCAAATATAAAATTAATTGCTACTGTGATGGGGGGACGCTCGAGCCCGATGCACCATGACTCATTGAGGCCTCGAACATCTGACGGAAAGCCAGCAGTTGCTGTTCCAACTGCTCCATCTTCTTCTCGTGGTCCATCATCTTCTTCTCGTGGTCCACCGTGACCTGTTGTAGCTTCTCCTTAGTCTGCTGCAGCTCGTTTGGTGGTGACTAACTCGTCTCGAAGAGAGACATTGTCCGAATTACCATTATTGCGTGCAGATGACGTTGGCTTCTTACGAGTGCCAAGACCAACGTTGTAAGCTGTCTGATTCTTGAAAACCAATTGCGACAGCTGCTCATCTGGTATGGGGTCGGTCCCTGTCTCCTGAGTTTGATGTTGGAGTTCCATCATTTCGTTCTGTTTCAAAAAATAAGTTAATATTAGAATTTGAGAAAAAAATTTAACATATATAATATTAATTATTTTATTTTAAAAACTGAAACTTACATAGCAGCGTTCGGCTTCTTCATTTATCCATTTATTCTTGTCATTGTAATGCGTCACACGGAAAAAATCTGGAAATGATTGCACCTCACATGTGCTACTCTGTTATAAACATAAAATAAATTCAATATTATTCCAGATAGTAAAAACAATTAACTGTTAAATTTTACGTTAGGATATATTTACCTCAGAATGTTCGGCACGATGTTGGATAAATGGCTTCGAACCTCCACGGTGGTTAAAACGCAAGTGACTTCGATTTTCCGCATTTGCGTGACATTTATCCTGTATTCACGAACACTGTAAGTACCGAAAACAAAGACAATTATAAATTTCCGTTTATTTCAAAATTTACCTCGTGTTTTTTGCTCGACCAAAGCTCACATAAGAATGTCCAGTCTTGTTCCTCTATAAAATCAGGTTTGTGTTGTGGAGCATTTGAAGGTCCATGTTCGTCGAATATTGGTTTCAAGACTTTTGTTCTATAATCTTTATAACTTTTCCCCATGTGGTAGTCAAATATTGTTGGACATTCACTTGGGTCAGATCGAAGTCGAACCATTCCTACATGAAAATTCGAGTAAAAATAAGTATAAAATAAAAATGTTAAATAACAAACAATATCGAAAACTTACAAGTAGCGAAGGGAATAGCTGGTTCAGTTTCGTCTCCCACGGTATCTTTCTCCAAGATACGTAGTTTTGGGGAGCTTCATATCGAGCTGTAGCTCCTATGGCTGTATTAAACGCTGAATTATGTTGTCCGACTTGAGTGTGTCCATCATCTGATATCTCTATCCGGATACGACCGTGAGCCTTAACGTACTTAGCCAACCCCAGGCCACGGGTGCGTCCTCGACCCTTCACTGTACTGGACTCACCTGTGCTAGCAGAGAAATCACCAGGGCCAGTTGCCCTTGCTGATGTAGATGGGAGTCGCGGTAGCCCGTTTGCGATTGCCCGGTGCCATCTGCAAAAACCCGTCGCATTAGCGTCATCAAATTCCAAAATTCTTATACATATACATACATATCCATACAAGTCAATACAACTTAACAAAGCGCTTATAACATCGAATGCTCACTTCGTTTTCAAATTCATTCATTCATTTATTCATTTCACATATGCATTCATTATCCATATAATCTACGAGTTCCATCATACACGTACATACACACAGTCACACACTCAAGGGGATACATATAACCAACCACGAAGCACACAATCACACGACTTCTCATGCACACGTTCGTATGGCGTTCTTTAACGCGTTCGAACGGACCCATTCCAGTGAGCTCACGTTCGTATGGCGTTCTCAAACGCGTCGAACGGACCAATTCCAGTGAGTTCACGTTCGTATGTCGTTCTTTAACGCGTTCGAACGTCTAAGGAAAAAAGTGGGTGTTCGAACGCGTTAAAGAACGACATACGAACGTGAACTCACTGGAATTGGTCCGTTCGACGCGTTCGAGAACGCCATACGAACGTGAGCTCACTGGAATTCAAACTTATCAAACGGTTATAATTAACCAAAGAGGGCACAAATTCAAACTTAACATTATATAAATATAACCAAAGATGATGATGATTTTGAAGACGAACAGCAGCTGCTGTTCTTGGGCAAGAACAGCAGCAAATGCTGCTGTTCTTGCAAAGAATCATCATCATCTATCATCTATCATCATCATCATCATCATCATCATCATCAATTTCATCAAAAAATAATTCATCAATTCATCAATAATATCATCAAACTCATCCTCAAATTCATCAAATTCATCAAATTCATCCTCATAAACAATTTTAAATCAACAAATGAGACTTACCTGTTGATTTCCTTCGTTCATCACTGTTGGAGAATGAGATTGCAGTTTTGTTCTGAGCCGAGGAAGAAGAGAAGCACTGGTTTTAGGGATTTAAAGGACATTTAGCGTCGAAATAATTGACTTTTAGCGTCACAGTAGTCGACGCTAATTGTTAGGCGGGTTATTGAAAAATTAGGGTTTTTTTCCGGGAAATTTAATTTTTAATTAGCGTCGAAATACTATATTCGACGCTAAAGTAGAGACATATAGCGTCGAAATACTATATTCGACGCTAACGTAAGACATATAGCGTCGCAATACAATTGGCGACGCTATATGTAAGACATATAGCGTCGACTAGAGTATTTCGACGCTAAATAATTTAATTTTTATGTAGCGTCGAAATTATAACATTCGACGCTAAAGTAAAGACATAAGCGTCGAATTACAATTGGCGACGCTAAATGTAAGACATATAGCGTCGACTATAGTATTTCGACGCTACATAAAAATTAAATTTCCCGGAAAAAAACCCTAATTTTTCAATAACCCGCCTAACAATTTAGCGTCGACGTTAATGACATTTAGCGTCGAAGTAAATCGACCGCTAAATGTCCTTACATCCCTAAAAACCAGTGCTTCTCTTCTTCCTCAGCTCAGAAGCAAAAAAAAACTCATTCATAACATAGTTATACTATTAATCATTACATTAATATTTCAACAATATCTAAAGAGTAATTAAATCAACAACCATACATTATCCATAAAATTCTTCATCCATCACAAAATACTGTAACTTCATAATAATCACTATTATCGTCGGTTTTTGAGGAGGATTGTGACTGAATCGAAGTCATCTTCAGTGTCAAATGTTCTTCACTGCTACTTCAACGCTCACTTCAGAATGAGGAATTAGTCAACGTCTGTACTAGACGAGTTCTTAATGTTATATTTTCAGGAACGTTGAAGTTCTGGTCAACAAATATACTTTTTGTACCTTCAATTAAATGTTCAAAATTGCGGAGATTCTTGTGTTTCATCTGACATGTCAACCATTTTCTCCTGGACCTTGTCCCACTGGTATGTGAGCTACGTGCGTTCTACCACCATCCAAAAGTCCCCTTCCTAACTTAGATCAGGTATATCTTCTGAACGTCTTGAGTACCCAACCACCATTCTGGATGACATTCTTGCTCACCCCCAACAAGTTGAACCTTTATCGTGAGGATTATAACTTGACTTCCCTCTTTTGGATTAGTGTCAACTTCATTGGAAATTGCACAGTCTGTCGTTGGTGCTCAAATGCTTGATGACAAAAATAGGACGATTTCCCGTAGCCCCCAACTTGCCTATTTTGATATAACTTAGTCAGACCCGATCATACCTCCTGAGTTCCTAATATCTCTCCTATTTGGACTACCAATTCCATGACATCTCTGTCCCCAACTTAACCGTTCACTCCTCACACTGGCCCAATACAACCCACATTCTTAAGATCCTCACTCTCTCGATATTAACATATCTCTTCTCTTTATCCATTACGATTTAAATTACATCTACATAATTAGTATGTCCTTCTGCTGGAATAACCTTCAAGTTTGATCGACGGGGAAGATGATTATAATCTGCAATTACCGTGACTGCAAATCCTATAGACGAGAATCTTGCGACGTCCAATTTATCACAACTCGAATTCTGATCACATTGATTACATCTCGCTGTTCAAGTATGAAATGGAACTCCGTTGACAATACTACATCCATTGTACTCATACGCCTGCATTTGAGGCCCATAAGCCAAGAGAAACCAACGAGGATTGCGAGTCCAATTGACCATTTTCCACTTGATTAATAATCTGACAATGAAATATATGTGTTAATATAACAAACTGAATGCTAATGTTAGGATCAAAATAAATATAAAATATTATAACTTACAGTTGTCTCAAAACCATTTAGGAAATTCTTTTTTGTGGGTTTCATCAACATTATGGTCACAGCAATTTGTAGCATTGTTAGATGTGCCTACAATAAATTATCACGGTTAATGTATGGAAAAAATTCAGTAATGATGCACCAGAAAAACTTTGTTTAAATACGGTTGCAATTCATCACAATTACTCAATATAAACCAATGCGCACGTTGAACTTCCTGACGGGTTAGTAATTTGACACCTTGCCCCAAATGGTCTGTAATTTTACGGAACACTTGTGATCTCTTGGCTATTACTTGCATATCCAGCATAGTTTCGTGGCCGACGATTGAAATGAGTTTCAATATTCTGCATGTACATCGAACAAAATGTTATTGCTTCATTTATTATAACAGCTTCAGCTATTGAACCTTCAGGGCGTGCCTTGTTTTTGACATATTGTTTGTAATCTCCCAAAGCTCTGCAGATATGACAACAAGTTTGCATTAACACTAAAGGCTATGCAAATAAAAACGGTTACAAATTTTCTTATAGAAAATTGTATATATAATATATATATATAGATATATATATCTATATATATATATATCGATATATATATATATATATATATATATATAAGTACCTCTCAATGGGATACATCCATCTGTAATGGACAGACCTCCCTTTCTAGCTTCATCCGGTAAATGCACACGCCAGATGTACCATGACATCAAAGAAAACGGGTGGCAAAATTCGCTCCAGCTTGCATAGGATTATCACGATTCCTCGCTCAAGGTCGTCAATAACAGATGTGCTTAATTTCCTCTGACACAATTGTTTTTAAAGAAGCCACATAGATCAAGTACGGCGTCGCATACATTCGGGGGGAGATAAGGTCGAATGCCAACAGGAAGGAGAATCTCGAGCAGCACATGACAATCGTGACTCTTTAATCCCGTTATTGTATCATCTCTGACCCAACGCCCAATATTGGATGCATAATTATCAGGGAATTTAACCATTTTCAGCCAATCACAGAATGATTTTCTCTCCGATTGATTGAGCACATAACTAGCAGGAGGCTTAATAAAACCTCGAGATGAGTCTTGTAAATGCTATTCACTGCGAATTCTAAGATCTTGTAGGTCTAATCTAGCATTTACAGTGTCTTTTGTCTTACCCGGAATATTGAATAGTGTACCCACTAAACTCTCACAAATATTTTTCTCTATATGCATTACATCCAAATTATGTCGCAAACTCAGAGTCCCCCAATTATTCTAACTCAAAGAAAATACTTTTTCCTGTCCAATCAACTCTTCAGGTAACCGTTTTTAATTTTTATCTCTATAAGGATGTTTACCTGGTGTGCTGTGTCTTTGAGATGTTGATGTTGGCAAAGTATGTCAAATGCAGACAATCGACTGGGCTTACTCTGAGGTTCATGTTGCCCGTTAAATAATTTACTCCTCTGACAAGGATGACTCGACTCAAGAAATCTCTTGTGCCCCGTGTATCCGATTTTATTCCGTAATCGTTGCGAAGGTGTATGATCCGCACAAACTGGACATGCCATGTATCCTTAGTGCTCCATCCAGATAATGAACCATAGGCTGGAAAATCATTAATGGTCCATAATAATGCGGCATGCATCTGAAAATACTGCTCTGAAGCTGCATCATAGGTAGCACACCCACATTCTATAATGTTTGCAACTCCTCGATCAATGGTCTCAAGTAAATATTTATATCTTTACCAGGTGAACGTGGACCAGGGATAAGCAATGACATAAACATGAACGGATCCTTCATACATTTCCATGGAGGTAAGTTATATGGAATGACAATAACGGGCCAGATGCTATAAGAGTTGTACATATTCCCAAATGGGTTAAAACCATCAGAGGTAAGACCTAACCTGACATTACGGGGGTCCTCAGCGAAACGGGGGTACATGTCATCAAATTCCTTCCATTCGGTTCCGTCCGCAGGATGTCTAAGTATGCCCTCCGCACCGATCCTCTTTTCATGATGCCACATCATATCAGTCGCTGTGTGTCGTGACATGAACAATCTCTGCAGCCTGGGCGTTAAAGGGAAATATTGCAATATCTTTTGAGGCACTTTCTTCCCCATACCACGGACTTTGTACCGACTTTCACCACATATCGGACAATGTTCAAGTGATTCATACTCGGCACGAAATAATACACAATCAAACTTACAAGCATGAATGGATTCATACCCCATTCCCAGATCACGCAACATTTTTTTTGCCTCGTAGTACGACTTAGGCAATTCGCTTCTAACCGGTAACATTTGGGCCAGTAACTCTAACATCATATCGATACTTTTGTTGGTCATTCTGTTGATCACTTTAATGTGTAATAATTTCACAACGAAATTCAAGATCGACATTCCAGCACCTTCGAATGGAATTTTTTTTTGCCTCATCAAGTAGTTCACTAATAAATTTTGATCATTTCCACTTAACACTGGCATGTCGCCACTAACACTATGACCAAGTTGTGGACCTTGTAAGTCATGCAAAATATCGGCGATATCATCGTTTGCAGGTTGATTGTAACTACTGCTCCCTTTGCAGACATCAAAAAAACCGTGACTGAGAATGATACTGCTCACCGTGATAAATCCACGTACGGTAAGTGGGTGATATTCCTGGCATGTATAATGATTATGAACTTCATCTAACCGATTCCTTTTCCTATTCAAACAATTTGCACATGGACAACGAACACGACCTTCTGCATCAATGTGTTGCTTTGCGACTTCCATAAACTCAGACACTCCATTACGATATTCAACACTCAATCTATCCAGAGAGCTCATCCAATTTCTATCCATTTCAGCAGAATACCTAAATATAATAATATAATTATTAGATATCATTTTACATTGGAATCAACATTACTAATTCAGTAATACTTAATTTAAGCATATTATATATATATATATATATATATATATATATATATATTTGGTTGATAAATTATTAAATAGTTTACAGAAAAATTCTATTTTGTTAATTAATATACTTACTCTACATATATGAATCATAAATCACTAACAAACAGCATATAAACAACATATATAATCATAAAAATTGAAAAATAAAGAAATATGAAAGAAGATTTACCTTTTCGGAAATTGATTACAATTTTATTGAAAATTTTTAGGAGAGATGTGAGGCTGTAGAGGAAGAAATTCTCAGATTTCAGAGGATTTTTATGAAGAGAATGAGAGAAAAAACAGAGGGGGAGAATGGGTGGTGACCTTCTGTATTTTAATCTATCTTTAGCGTCGAATTGAGTATTCGACGCTAATTGTTCCATTTTTATAGCGTCGACACCATTTTTTCGACGCTACATGTTGCCGTTTTTAGCGTCGAAACCGTTTTTTCGACGCTATATATAAAAAATTAGCGTCGGATTTAATTTAGACGCGAAAGAATCAAGGATCTGTCGGTGGAAGCTTCATAACTCTTTAGCGTCGAACAATTTTTCGACGCTAAAAGTATTATTTTTGGCGTCGAATATCAAATTCGACGCTAATTTTTTCCGGTTTTAGCGTCGAAACCGTTTTGTCGACGCTAAATATCAAAAAGATAGCGTCGAATTAAATTTAGACGCGAAAGAATCAAGGACCTGTCGGTGGAAGCTTCATAACTCTTTAGCGTCGAAAATTTTTTCGACGCTAAAAGTATTATTTTTGGCGTCGAATATTCAAATTCGACTCTAATTGTTGCCGTTTTTAGCGTCGAATTTAATTTAGACGCGAAAGAGTAAAGGATTTGCCGGTGGAAACTTCATACACCTTTAGCGACGATATATGTTCGACGCGATAATTATATTTTTGGCGTCGACTCCGTGTTTCGACGCTAAAAGTGTAATATTTGGCACCAAAAATTATTGCAATAATATAATTATTCAGCGTCGAATATTTTTCGACGCTAAAGTTCTGTTTTTAGCGTCGAAATATAGTTTCGACGCTAAAACATTAATATTCTGCGTCGAAGTTTTATTCCGTCGCTAAAAATATGACATATAGCGTCGAAACTGATATTCGACGCTAAAACTAACTTTTAGCGTCGCATAATGTTTCGACGCTAAATATTTGGACGCTAAAAGCCATAATTCTTGTAGTGTACTAGAATCATTGAAAAATGACATATGTAGCTCAAGATATCGCTATAATACTAGAAAATATTCATGAGTGGTCTTGGGCTTCTTGTAAGGATTATGTGGGTAATTATTCCATTAATTCATGATTATGTGCATAATAATACATCATGCATGAAAAGTACGATCAAGTTGGATACGTCATGATAACCAAGATATTACACATATTTGATGAGACAAACATTTCACTGTAGATATAGTAAAATGTTGGTTTGCCTCTTCGGGCATACCCGTCGGGCAAACCGACAATACTAGAAAATGTTCATGAGTGGTCTTGGCTTCTAGTAAGGATTATGTGGGTAATTATTCCATTAATTCATGATTATGTGCATAATAATACATCATGCATGAAAAGTACGATCAGGTTGGATACGTCATGATAACCAAGATGTTACACATATTTGATGAGACAAATATTTCACTGTAGATATAGTAAAATGCTGGTTTGCCTCTTCGGGCATACCCGTCGGGCAAACCGACAATACTAGAAAATGTTCATGAGTGGTCTTGGGCTTCTGGTAAGGATTATGTGGGTAATTATTCCATTAATTCATGATTATGTGCATAATAATACATCATGCATGAAAAGTACGATCAGGTTGGATACGTCATGATAACCAAGATGTTACACATATTTGATGAGACAAACATTTCACTGTAGATATAGTAAAATGTTGGTTTGCCTCTTCGGGCATACCCGTCGGGCAAACCGACATTTTTTAAAAAAAAAATTATAAAGCATTATAAAAATTATTTATAAAAAATTGAAAAATGAAAAATTGAAAAAAAAAAAAAATATATATATATATATTAAACAATTAAAGATGAGTGCAATGAAGATGGGAAGCGATTGTACCCATCTTTTGCAATCGGACCCTATCTTTCCTAAAAAGATGGAGTGCGATTGCACCCATCATTAACATTTCCTTGTTTTTTCACCTATGAAAGTCCCTAAAAAAATATGTTAATTCCTAAAAAATTATAAAATCTCATTACAAAATATAAGAAAAATTGCGAATTCCCTAATAAAATATATATACCATTTACCGGAAGCCTTGCATTTTGTCAACGATTTTCTGAACTCTCATCGTCATCAAAACCATGAAAACACATCAACTTCCTTGCATTTTCCTTAAAGACAGCCTGCGCCTTTCTAGCACGCGAGCAAAATCTATTAATGCACTGACAAACAAAAGCCAAAATTGAGAAAGGAATCATCATGTCATTTTGGAAAGCAGCTGTAAGAACAAGAAGGAAGTGTAAAATGCCATATGTTTACTTAAATAAAACATTTAAATCAACAAAAAGAGAGCTTTTACATTGGGTAAATTTAGATTTACTGGATGTATAAGTTTCCAGAAGATAATAATCCAGTTCATCAATTTGCTTGTGGCAGTGTGTTGAAATGTTAAAATCTACAGTATTAATTGCTTACTAAGCCATTGAACATGGCGTTTTTTTTTTTTTATAGTAATTTTTAGCATTGCTAGAATCAGGAAATTGCAAGATATAATGAGAGGGAACTGATCCCTCCACACACCAGTTACAAAGTAGTTACAGACTACCTTAGCTAATTTATGAACAATTTCATTACAGGCTTGTGGCCTAAATTGAATTGTAAAGGGATTCAAAGTCCTAGCTGCAATTTGCAAGTCTGAAATAATCTTTCCTTATAACTAACAATCTTGCCAATAATCAAATCTGAACATGATGTTACCAGTAGTCATATTATAAATCAAATTTGCTATTATAGAGATTACCTCACCATTGACATGACATGTCATTAGATACAGCCACAGTTGGGGAAGTAGTATCAGGTCCAGTCCAACTTGTGCTGTTGTGATTGTTTGGAAAAAGGAGGCAGAGAGAGTTGTATGGATTCTGCTTTGCTTGTTGTCAAAGGCCATAATGGCATCTGTACTTTTCATAAAACCCCATTTTGCTTAATCTTTACTCTCCCTTTTTCTCCAACTTTTCCACATATACTAAATTCTCTTTGCTTCCTTTCTCAATCATTATGCTTTCCTTGCAACTCTTTTATCTCCTGAAAGAACCAGCTGCCTCCTCCCCTCAAAACCCATCTGCCATAATAATACAATGGGTAAGTCTCAACTCTGTATTTCTTGAACTTCAATTCTATAACTGAATTTGGTTTCTGTTGTTGTGTTGTCTTGCACATTGGGATGAGTTTTATGTTTAATTTTTAGCTTGTTTGTTTCCTCTTTCTTGCCTTTCTGCTTATGTTTAATTATATGGGTACCCTTGTAATTGGCAATTTAATTGTGTCTGGTTATCACTCTTCAGAACAATATTGATACTGAGTGTAATTCCCTTCATTCCATGACATTTCTTAATAATTGGTACTCTGCTAGTGTAATAGCCTTTTTGTTTTTCTGTACATATATGATTTCCTCAACTGTTGATGGTGAAGATAGCAGATAATAGGATCTGTCTTGTCATTAATGTATATAAGCATCCACATAGGTTATGAAATTTTCAAGGACTTGGCTTATTTGAAATTATTAATTGAGCATACTACTGACTGTCCATATGTTTTCTTCAAGGCACATCTTACCCTTGCCTTTCTTTGAGGTACTTGTCCAACAAAGTTATAGCCATGCTTTGCCATTGCGGTTCCCCAAACAAGTATGCGAGATTGGATGCAAAGCTTGAGAAGAAAATGATTGAAGTTAAGAAATGTTCAACTGGACACAGCAATTTCAAATCAATTGACAGCGTAATTTTAAGATTCCCTCAGTTCAAAGAGGGGCTGAAAAACATTACAAATGTTTTTAGGCAATATGGTGGGTCACAATGAGGTTTGCTTTTTCATCCACTCAGACATTTTCAAGATTTTTATCTTAAATTGACCTCCCAATCTCTATATCATTCCTAGATGAAGACTCCAATGGGACTATTGACCGTGAAGAACTTAAAAAATGCTTAGATGAATTGCAAATCCATCTTAAAGAGGAGGAAATTGAGGATTTATTCAAATCTTGTGACATTGATGGGAATGAAGGCATACAATTAAAGGAGTTTATTGTACTTCTCTGTGTCATGTATCTCCTAATGATGCCCTCCTCATCTACTGAAACTGTACTCACATATAAACTCAAATTTAATTCGTTTACTCCTTTTTCTGTATGTAGCCCACTGACTGCATCAGCACTAAGCAGTGTTTTGATGGCCTTGGAATGTTTCAGAGATATCGAAGATGGGTTCACTGCAGCTCAAGAACATATTTGATGCTATGATTGAAGTATTTTTGTTTCTTGATAAAAATGGTGATGGGAAGCTGAACAAGAGTGACTTGACCAAGACTTTAAATGAGTCTTATCATTGGGAGAAATCACCAGCACACATCACCAGGACTCGATTCAGTATTGCCCATTTCACTAGCAATACTTCTATTCTCTATCAATTCAGTTTTGTTTCCATTATTACAGTTGTGATAAGTTCTTTTATTCTGTTGGTAACGCCTTTGATAAATCGCAGAGGAAATGGACTCGGACAGAAATGGGAAGGTCAGCTTCAGGGAATTCCTGTTTGCTTTGATCAGTTGGATTGGGATTGACAACGGTGAAGAAGTCTCTGAAATGGAGTGAAGGGCAAGGACAAGAAAACCAATATGTTAAGGGGGCATTAGTCCAATTTGTATCACTGTAATATATTATGCAAATGGTATTGCTAGCTCCCAGTCAGAGAATAGCAACTAACACCGGAATAAATTCACTGACACCACAATATCATCCCGATCAGAGAAGATGGAATTTGTAACTCTCTTATGGTGAAAGTAAAACCACATTAGAAATTGCCTCTTGTGCCATACACTCATTGAATTTAAATACTGAATACATCCAAAGACTTTTATTTATACTCTACTTACTACAATTCTAACCTCATCTATTTTACTACTGGCTATGTGATAAAATACTTCACATCTTCTTGCCCTTCAAGAGCCCATGTAATCTGCAAACTTATGTACTTGGGGTTGTCATTAGGCTTACGAGTTGATCTTCGTACTCTATCATTACCCTCCTATGGAAGTAGGTCTGGAAATCGGTTTCGGAAATCAGTTGTTGGTTCCCATGTTGCATCCTCTCTGACCAATAGTTTCCACTTGATCATACTTTCTTCCACAAATCGCTTGCTTTATCTGATCCAACGAGTATCCAATACACACTCGGGCTCAAGCTGTGCTTCACCGTCATCTGTGATGGGAGGTAACTCCGCGCTGCTCACGCTGGAATCGCCAATTCTCTTCTTTAAGACGGAAACATGAAAAATTGGATGGATGGCAGAGTCTTCTAGAGAACCATATATGGACCATAGTACCGATAAGCTAATTTCTAGTTAGCTCGACGGAATAGTGTTGTTGTTTGTAAGGCTGAAGCTTTAAATAAACATAATCGCCTTCCTCAAACGTGACATCCCTTCGATTACGATCTGCCATTTGCTTCGTCTAGTTCCGAGCTACCTCCAAGTTGTGCTTGAGTTGGCGAAGGATCATATCTCTTGTTTGAAGCCCTTGATCAACTTCACGCACGGGAGAGTCGCAGCGAGGGTGGGAGTCTGCCATATAATGCCGGAAAGGTGTCATTCCCATCGAGGAATGATGAGGTAAATATGAACTCCATCAGCGAGGCTGGTCGCTGACAAAACATTAAAGATATTGTTCGAGGCAATGATTAATCACCTTCGTCTGGCCATCCGTATAGGGATGATAAGTGCAACTCATTTGTAGTTGGGTCCCCGAAAGCCCGAAGAATTTTTGCCAGAATTTACTAATGAATATTCGGTCTCTGTCCCTAATCACTGATCATGGCATCCTATGTAGCTTCACCACCCCTTCCAAAAAGCGTTCAGCAACTGTTTTGGCAGTAAATGGACGTGTCCATGCTATAAAATATGCATGAACAATGATATACTTACACACATTTATCCCTCAAGTTTTCCTAACTCCCGCATTGTAGCTACAGTGAGCTATAATAAATCACTGTAGCTACAGTCACTGTAGCTACAGTGAGAGAGTTTGGAAAACTTTAGGGATAAATGTATGTAAGTATATCATTTTTGAATGTGCATATTTCTCAGATGGTCGACCACGACCAAAATCAAATTCTTATCACCGGATGTTGGCAGCCTTTCTATAAGTGATATGAGTTATTCACCACGGAAGCACGGTTCGGACGAAATCATAATTTTAAATTTTTTAATTTTATTGAATAAATTATTTGATATCCTATAAAAATAATTTATTCATATTTCACATATACATAATATTCGATATCAAATAACGACATAATTAATTATAAAAATAATATATAATTTCACGCGATAACGTCGTTTTTCGTCGTTTTCACATATTTTCACCCCAAAATAATTTCAGGAAATTATCCTAACACCCAATATATATCCAACACATATTCAGGTCTAAAACAGTGAACGAAAATAACTAAGTTTCATGTTTTAAATCTAATTTTAGCAAGACTAATCAAATTATTTTCATCAGCAAACAAAGCCACCACAAATGAAGAATCCTAAAACAATTCTAGGTATAATAAGAGTGGTCATTACACTCTAGAATCACAATTAAATTGTCTAACAACAAATTACACTAATTTAGCTCAATAAATATTCACATGGATTTAGCCATTTAATCCAACAACTAAATCAAAAAGCTTCAAATCTAAGAGACTAAGAAACCCTACAACACTTGTAGAAGTACAAGAACAAGAAAACTAATTTTTTAAGCTAATGGAAATAAATATTAACTCACAAATCTTCTGTAACACCCCGCTAGAGGCAAGATGCTATCGGCATGAGACATGATTAACCAATCTCCATAAGCCTCCAAATCTACAGAAAAACAGACATGATGTATCTTAAAACTTGACAACCTAAAACACAGTCCAACATCAAAACGAAACCCTAATAGACATCATATATACAAAAGGACCTCTGGCCCACACAAGACACATCAAGCTCATACTCAACACTTAAGGGCTCCGTGCTCACAACATCATAAACAATCAAAATATTTATTTACATAAATATGACCGGTGTAAACACACACGTATAATACAAGCGTACGTATCGTTCAAGTAGTATAAAAAGTATCGATCCCACGAGGACTTAATACCTAATCTATTAATTTTATGAGGTCAAATTATTACTAGTATCTAACAGGTTAATTGATTGATTTGAAATTGTGATGATTCTAAATTTAAAACCAAGTAAATAAAATTGCACAAAAATAGGTTTAAGAAAATTCAATATTAAAAACTATCTAGGTTTGTGATTTCTTCCAATATCATTTTAAAGATGAAGTGGTTATTTCATGTTTGTGTAATAAATTGGTTTACTAACCTGGAATACTAAATTATGCAAAAGCCTATGTCGATGGTCAGACGCAAATACCCAGTTTAACCCAATTGAACCATATGTTTATGTCAACCAAATTATCTGGATTCATTAAGTTTAAGTTCCAATTATGGCTACCCCCTCCCGACAGGTATATGTCTATCATGTAAGGAAATCTATTAAAGGGTTATCTATCCTCAAAGAAGATCGTGAGCTATTAAGTCTAAGGCTGAAACCTAAAATTCCTTTGTCAAGTTTATTTTAGATTTACCACATCAATCTTATTGGTGATCAGACAACAAGAAGCATTAAGCTTAAGACTTAATAAGTAAACCTTTAAATTACCCAAACTATAAAATAACCAATTATAAACCGGTTATATTAGAATTCATCACAACCCCAGATAACTAACTTAGTTACAACACATAATTAGGGCTAGTAAAAAGATAAAAGTAAAAGACATAAAGTAAAAATGCTGAAAAGTAATTGCGGTAAAGTAAAAGCTGAAAAGTAAATTACAATAAAATAAAATGCTAAGGTAAAAGGATCAACTTTTACTATTTATTATTTAGATATCTCCCTTAATATAATATATTAACTTGTGATTATTTTACCAATCGTCCATATAGGCGGTAACCTGATTAAGTCAATTAAGTCCAACCAGCCATAAAGGCGGAATCAAAATAAACCTGCCATATAGGCGGTAAGAAAATTTAATTACCAACCGACCAATCTGGCGGTATCCTTGATTAGTCAGGTTTAAACCAGATTAAAATGAATTACCAACCGACCAATATAGCGGTATCCTTTTTAAGTCAATATTTTAAATAATGAATATATTATATTTAAAGGAGATTAATCTAAATAGTAATAGTAAAAGAATTACCTTTCATCATAGCTGGGGAAGTTACATCCTCATGGTGAATAGTAAAAACTGTAAAAAGTAAAGAAAGTAAATTATTATTATTACAGAACGTAATTAAAATTAATTACAAAACTAAAATTTAAAAGAAACTAGATAGAAAAGTACCTATTTACATCAGAGAATTCAGAGAGGAAGGTACATCTGAAACTGAAATTTCGAGCTCTATTTATAGGCGTCAGTAGGGGGTGGTGATTGTCGACGTGGCAGCTTCTGGTTCGTCGGCTTCAGATTCAAGATAAGGTGATAAGGTGACACGTGGCAATGTGGTTGGAAGTTCAATTATTGCGACACGTGGCGGCTTCTAATTGGCTGATTTCAGATTCTTATCGCCACGTCTCAATTGCGGATAAGTTAGTCAATAATTGGTGCTGACGTGGCGACACGTGGCGAAAGTGACTGTCGGCACCATAGAATTGCGACACGTGGCACGCTGTGATTGGCTGATGATGACGTGGCGATGATGTGGCACGTTGACTCGGTCAACTGGTGATGTGGATGATGATGTGGCAGACATGTAGAGTGACACGTGGCGATAGTGACTGTCGGCACCGTAGGATGATGACACGTGACAGGGCGCACGTTAGCAGATCGGCTGTAATGGTGACATGTGGCACGGCGCACGTTAGCAAAGTCAAATTTCCTCAGATTCTGACTTGTGGACCCGGCGCACTTTAGTAAGTCTTGGTGCATGTTAGGCGTCGCGACGCGCAGAATTACGAAAATGCTCTTTTGTCCAATTTTCACTGTTTTGGGCCCAAATCACCTCCAGAGAGTCCTGAAACTTTATTTATATATAAAATAACACAAAACACATCAAAATATTCACAAAACTCAAGAAACTATACAAAATATTAAGTTAAATGAGTGGGAAATAGTGATATAATTACCACTCATCAAAATACAAAACAACATGCACATCATGACGAATAACATAATTATTATGGAATCTAAACTTCTACGATATTTCCCATGACACTGGAGAGGGTGACTGCAACTTGGGTGATCCAACGTCTCGTGCATGACTTTAAAAGCTGAAGTGGTTGACCAATCTGTTATCCAACCTGTAAAACTAGCAAACTGATTTGGTGTGAGTTATAAAACTCAGTAAATAACCACACTCGTACTACAAACAAAACATACAAGTCAAGCATATGAGAAACTTTTCAGAATTATCAAGTTTTTACGAGTTCAGAATTATCAACTTTTTACTATCCTCTATTCTTTACTTATGCAAACTCCTAATATATATGTGTGTGTGTGCATTTTTTTTGTGCGCGCGCGCGCCAATCTAATGGCCAAATATCCAAAGCATACAAACCAAAAATTTGAATATCAACAGAGTACATCATTTAACATCGAATCTGTTTCAATCATATGAAACATGAAGTTACATTTTTTTATACGTTATCACGAATAAACATCTCTGAAATATCATCAAGTCAGCAAATTAAACAAACTTTCTTTAATCTCGATAACCTTACAATAGCTTAACATTCGTGACCTATACACATTCACATATTGTTAGAGTTGGTGCTCTGAGCGCCAATTTTATTATGTATTTCCTTGTAAATACTAATGTAATATTTTATTATGAATAAAATAAACAGTTTCTTTTATATAACATCATCTTTTATATGGTAAAGACGTAACAGACCTTAGAATGATTAGTTATGATACTGTTGCAAAAGCGTCGCAGTTGAAATTGAGTTGTATCATGACGTTGTCATTCTTAGATAGCTTTTGGTCAAGGTTTACACTACTTGGTCAGTAAAGTAAACCCGTAGAGACCGGTGCATGTCATATATTGGAATCTTGGATTCCGATGGTTTCTCAATGAACCATGAGTCTTGGAGACTCGTATAGACGTGTAGGTGTTTATAGCGGATAGAAACTAAACGACTCACCGAAGATTCTTAATGGATGATACACCAACGTCAATAAGAATCTTCTCGGATTGAGTGAGCATAATGATTCTTTGACTTGAGATACCACTGTGGATATATGAGTTATCCTCCACACTTAGATGACAGTCACGTCACTGATCTATTTAGATCATGCCTCCGCCTGTTCGTTGGGTGTGGATTGATGCTCAGGATATCCTGTGTGTATCAAGAAATGATCTGTCAGTTCTGTGTACAGAGCATAAGTATTCAATAAGGAATTAGAAATCTGTTAAATTCATGGGCTCATGGTACACTGTAGAAATCAGTTCTAATTGTTATTAAGAGATTTTTAATAGAAACGTCGACGTGATTATATCTATAGAGATTTGATGTAAATAAACTTAAC
Organism: Zanthoxylum bungeanum; assembly: GCA_019454045.1. Classification (NCBI taxonomy): domain Eukaryota; kingdom Viridiplantae; phylum Streptophyta; class Magnoliopsida; order Sapindales; family Rutaceae; genus Zanthoxylum; species Zanthoxylum bungeanum. The sequence goes on along the minus strand of SKCR01054335.1, from coordinate 12,105 downwards.
AAGCAGATAAGAAAATCAAGGAGACATGAATTAACGTGGTTCAGCAGAAAGTGGCTCCAACCTACGTCCACAGAAGTAAAAATAGGGTTTATCTTTTTATTACCTGCTCGGGGTTGAGACCAACCCAATCTACAATTGCAGAAGGAAAATAAGATTACAAATTGAACACCTTGGGTCTTATGATAAGTCTGGTAAAAATCTCTCAAGTGATCGTGAACCGACCAGTTTTCTCTCTCTATCACTAATTTAGAAGCTCTTTGGTTTTTTATAAGTAGTGAGACGCGAAAAATACTAACCCTTGAATTTGTGTCTTCATCCCCTTTATATAGGCTATAAAATATGTTATTCCACCAACCTATTGTTGGGGTTTTGGGCAAAGGACGCGACGGAAGCGCTGTTCGGGCGAAATCATAATTTTAAATTTTTTTAAAATTACCGAATGAATTATTCAATATCTAATATGAATAATCCATTCATATTTCACCTAAACATATTTATTTGATATCAATATCGACATAAATAGTTAAGAAACATCGTGAAATTTTTACGAAAATATTTTTCCGCAAATGGCATAAAACGCGTTTTTGATCGAGCCGGCCACCCAATACACATGAGGGCTGTCCAGGTCAGCCCCAATAGTATTAGGGCAGTTCATGAGCTGCCCGAACAGTGACAAATTCACTTTTTGGACAGCTGTCGCCCGGTTGGCTCAAAAGTCACCCGGTAACGCCATTTTTCGCTGTTTTCACTTATTTCAACTCCGAAATAATTTCCGGTAATTGTTCCAACACCCAAAACACATCCAATATATTCATATGACATATTTTTCATCACCATATGAACATTTTTTCCAGATATGATCCAGAAGCTAAATATATCAATTTTTCATGCTTAAAATCCAATTTTCCAACATTAATATAATTAATCTTAACACCAACTAAAGTCACCACAAATGAACCACCCAAGAACAATTCTAGGCATTAAAAGAGTGGTCATAACACTCTAGAATAGCAACATATTATCAAATGATCAAATTGGATAAATATTACAATAATATCACCCAAAACAACTTCACTCATGCTTAAAGCCTTCCAATTCATCCTCCAAACCATAAAGCCCCAAATTTATAGAAAAGAAGAAACTCTAGAATCTCACTAGATCATCAAGAAACAAGAAACATAATTTCTAAGCTTAGGGATATAAAGAATTACCTTTAATTCTCTTGATTCCTTAGCTTTTTTCTTGATTTTCTTTCCTTGAATCATCAAGTAATTTGGAGGTGTATTTTTTTGGAGAGTGTTTCGGCCAAGCTTTCCTTTTTTTTAAGCAAAAAGAAAATTGTTTTCTTCTTTTTAAATCCACTTAACCTACTTTGTAAGGGCAAAATGGTCAATTTTGTAATTTAATCTAATTAAATATTATAAGCTTTAATTTGACAAATCAAATTTGCACACTTAAAGCTTAATAAAATCATGTCATTTGTAACCAATAATAATTAGAGACATTTTTCATAACAATTATGAAAAGGATATCATTTAATTATTCAAATATTTAACATTTAAATATCTAAATAATTAATTAATATAATTATTATTATATATGTATTTTTATTTATATTAAATAACAAATACATATATTAATGGCATGTGTCAAAATCTCATTTGAAAATTAATTAATGTGTATATAATCAAATTATGTATCAAATACAAATACACAATAATTACGATTGACCAAAAATGCCCTTATGCATGTGTTTTCGTTTAACCGTTTAAACGATTCGAATTAACTTATTTAATCTGATGAAGTATTATGAATAATCTGTATTATTCATAACGCGTTGCCCAAGTGCTCAACGAGTACACTTCATATTGTGGGACTCTCTAAGTTTAGGTTTATCTGTCATGAAATCCAATTTCGTGTCAATAATTCACCCACTTATGAATTATGACGACCACAGATAATCTTGCTAAACTATGCAAGTCGAGGTCATTGCATACGTATAATCCATCTGTCACAGGCTATCCAAATTATACATGTGATATAAATGAAAACGTCAAATCCTTATGGTATAATATAATCGACTTTCAAAATTTACGGTCTCTAAATAACACTCAGAACTGATTTCTGAAGTTATACCTTGGCCATGGATTTACTAGATCGTAAACACGTGTAGAATGTCTATGCCCTGTACACATGATTGACGGATTCTATCTTGATACGCACATGATATCATGAGCATCGGTCCACACCCAACGAACAGGCGAATGTCTGATCTAAATAGATCGGTGACGTGACTGTCATTAAAGTGTGGAGGATAACTCATATATCCACAGTGGTATCTCAAGTTGAAGGATCACTATGCTCGCTCAACTCGAGAAGATTCCTATTAACGTTGGTGTACCATCTATTGGGAAATCTTCAGTGAGTCGTTCAGTGTTTTTCAAATAAACACCTACATGTCTATACGAGTCTCTCGAGACTCATGGTTCATTGGGATAAACCATCGGACCAAGTCACGATATACGACATGTACTGGTCTCAGCGGATTTTGCTAACCGAGCCGTGTTAGTAAATCTTGACCAGGAACTTTATTTAAGGATATACAACTTCTAGTGACGCTTTCCAATGTCAATTACAAACTACGTTGTATCTGCGCACTACGTTGTAAATCCTAGGATCTTTATCTAATATACACATATCACTAAATCAGATTTAGTTTCAATCTAATCATAATTAGATATCTAATCGCAATTAGATCGAATATGTGTATAAAAGACAAGAGATGCTACCATTAAATAAGTAATATTATGGAAAAATGAATTGTTCGTATTTATGAATCAGATATAAATATGATCTGGATTGGCACTCTGAGCACCAATCCTAACACCCATGATGTCAACCGTCATCATCTGATCATCCTTGCCCCATGTTCCTTTTCCTCAACTACTCAACAAACAGTTGTACTAACGTATGACTCAACTACCATTTGTCAGCAGAAACTCATCATTTCAATCTTTTAGCCACTGCTGCACATTTTATTGACATGACATCATACGGTTCAACTACTCCGGTACTATTCCGTCTGGCATGGTCTCTTCCCAATGAGAGTCGTTGACTAACTCATGTCACATCAGCCTTCTAGAAGTCCAAACTTCAAAGTAGGACATACGTCATATTCCTTCAAGTACAAAATATCAAATGGTCTCAGCTTCGTTCCTCGGGTCGGCATACCAAGGTAAATGATGTTTGGTCAGGCTTCCTCTAACTTCCTCAACTGGGTCGGGTCAGTATCAAATATCATATTGGGTCAGCTTCCATAAATATTCAAATGCTATCAAATCCAGCACAACCTCTTTAGGTCGGGTCGGTGTTCCAACTTGCTTCATCATCAACAGGTTCTGTCCTTAGGAGAGCTCCTCCTCATAGTAGGGTATGGCCCCTCTGTCTGACTCCAACCTTCCTAGGCCCCTAAATTTTGGCAAATAAAACACTAAAACTTATTCTATCTCTCCTCGATATTTAAACTTTCTTGGAGTGAAAAACCACCATCAACAAATACAACTTTCAAACCATTCAATCACATTTTTCACCAAAATCAATTCTTTAAATGCTTCTGTTGGTTTTCCTTTAAATAAAGAAAATTTGACCAAAACAATCTATAGACTCGCATGCGCCCGTTTAACATAGAAAAGTGTCCAAACCGTAGGCACGGTAGGCAATTATAGTTAGACTCGCTCACTCGCCCAATAGAATTAAAAGAAAAGAGACTATTTATTGCATAGTTACGTGGCATTTTACAATTGGTTGGCAGAAAATGAACCCACTGAAGAATTGTTGCAATGTTGAGTACCATTCAAGTATCCATCAACTACCCAAAAATTAGACTTAGATTTCACAGAAAGTCAAAGTGAATATTGAGCGAACAAGAAAATGGCCAAGACCCAAGTCTTAATCATCACAATCCTCTTCACAGCAATCATTTTCCTCCAAATCTGCAATGGGGTTTCAGTTTTAGGCAGTGAAATTCGTGATGTTAATCATGTGATGCCCCAAATCCAAAACCAAAGAGTTTGCTCCAAAAGCATTGAAGATTGTATCACAGATGCAGAATTAATGGAGTCAGAGAGCAGCAGGAGAGTTCTTGGGATGCAAAAGAAGTATATAAGCTATGATACACTGAAGAGAGACACGGTTCCTTGTGATAAACCAGGCGCTTCTTATTATGAATGTCACTCTGGCCAGGCTAATTCTTACAACAGGGGTTGTCAGATTATTACTAGATGTGCTAGAGACATCAGAAATTGATTACATATTTGTTATTTTTACATCTTCTTTTGGTCATTTGCTTCCTAGATTTGTCGTCTTGCTTTGATTAATTTGTGAATGTACTTACTGCAGCTTTACTTACTTCCTATATAATGCATCCTTGGCTTCAATTTCTGGGAATTTGTTGATAGTGTGGGCTTTTACTTTTAAAATGAGTCAAGATCATAGTTTAATTCACCATTTCCATGGAGGGTTGGTTTCTTAAAGCACTTTTATTTCTAGGTTTCCTCATATTTGAACTGATTTGGGAAATTTCTTATGAAGAAATTGATAAATTTCAACAACTTGAGAGATTAAAAAGTAAAATTTATGAAACATTAGTTTGTTTTGGTGGGGGCACAAAACTTTTAGCTATCTACTTCTTCAGTACTTTTAAGTGGAAAACAGAAGAACGATCGCACTACTATGTCAATCCTTGCAATCAAAGTCGGAATTTAGACGTGCTTTAAGTGGAACATGTAATGTGATATTAACTAATTATTAAGTTTAATGAGAATCCGGAAACGTAGATTGTGGACCCTGATCAATAAGACATGTATTGGATATTGAGAAAACTGAGATACAGGCTCACTGGTGGGGTTGAGAAGGAAAACGTAAAGACTGTTGTTAATCGTTTTACAATATAATAGACGACATAATGTATACGTCTATCAACAGCGACACTATAAAGGGCATCGTCAATTGTAAAAAAGAAGTCGAAGTGTTCGAGAATTAGTTATAATTTAGTATGCACCAATGGTGACGGCCGGTTTTGCAGCCTATGGCAATGCATAGAGCCTTCAATTATTATAAAAATATTATGGGTCCCAATTCAATATATCAACTATTTCATTTGTTAAAAACAAATAATAAGGTTTGAACCCGTTTACTAGATGACCAAAACAAATAAATAGTTGATGTGCTAATTTATTTGAATTCGAGAGCTAATTGTTTTCCAAATACATGGGCTGCCTACAGAATTTTGTTGCCTTACAGTTGATCCCACAATCTAGCAGTTATCAGAGCACACGACATAGGCAGTGACCCCCACGATCTGGCAGTTATCAAAGCCCACAACTCAACAGTTGAATGCACTATCCAGCAGTTACATGCAAGCATGAAACGTGGGAGTCCTTGAACTAAGGGAAGCAAAACCGCCCAAGCTGTTGACAAGACTTTTCACTATAAAAAGGTCCAGGCGTGGAAAAAGGAAAAAAATGAGAAGAAAATGAAGATTCATAATGAGCAATTATTTTAATATGTAGAATTGTAATATGTAGAATTGTAATTTGTGTGCTTGTGCCCCTTGGAGGTATTTTCGTGGAATCAAACACCCTTCTGGGACTTTATCTCGGGAGATTTGAACCTTACACGCGCATTGATAAAAAAATTTGCAAACAGTTTTTGACGACCACAGTGGGAGATTTGGTGCAAGAAGTGAAGATGTCTCTGAAAAGGAACACTCAGACTGGCTCAAGTACAGAGGAAGGGGGATTGGCAAACCAACCAGCCCCACGTCTCAATGGTAGTAGGCCATTTTGAGGGTCTAGCAGAAGCAAGCCGATATGACACTATGCGAGAGTTCAGCCCTAACGTGATTCGTGCCTTGTTTGGCGAATTCACCCAGGATGTTGTCGAACAGATTAGGCTTTAAAACGCTCACATCGTAGATAAGTTTACTTCGGCTAGTAATTCGCATTACGAAAATATGGCCAAACACATGAGCTCATTAAATGAATTAATGGCCAAATGTGTGAACGAGGGGACAATCCCACCGTTGACTACACCTCCTCATGCATCAAGTAGTCAGGAGGTTGGTCCAAGCAATGGTCCTCATCTACAAGGGACTATTGCCTCTACAATGCCCCGATGGGGAATAATTCCTGGTGGTATTGGCCCACACTTGGGGCCAAACGCGGTACAACATGAAGTAGTGTTGCCCCAAGGTTTATAGGCGCAGGATCAGGACCACATCCCATTTGTAAGGGGACCACAACCACCGCCTGTAGGGGTGCCATTCAATGGCAACGACATGTTAAGAGAACAAATGACTGAGATTCTTCAAAATCAATTCGGTTTAGGGGTGAGGCCAATTCGGCCAAGATATCAAAAACTGTATCCGGAGTGGATTGATTTAGCGTATCCATGGCCTAGGAATTACAAAATACCAGAATTTTCTCTGTTTACAGGGTCTGGAGAAGTTTCCACAATAGAACACATAGGGCGATTTACCCTTCAATGTGGAGAGACGAACGATTTCCATAAGCTGAGATTATTTCACGGCTCGTTGTCAGAAATAGTTTTTTCCTGGTATATCAACCTACCACCCAATTCGGTGAAGAATTGGCACCAAATGGAGCAGTTGTTCCATGCACAATTCTATAAAACCGAATCTGAAGTAACTCTGGCCGATTTGGAAAATTTGAGGCAGTTGTCAGGAGAATGGGCCGAAACGTTCTTACAAAGATTCAAAGCGGCTCGAGGCCGATGCTACGTGCCTTTACCAGAAAATGAGTTTGTGAAAATCGCTCAAAGCTGTCTTAATTTTGATGAAAAAGAAGTTTCAAGATCGAGAGTTCTGGGACCTCCCCCAACTCACCACTAGTGTGGTGCGATATGAACGGTTATTGAGGGAAGAAGAACAAATGAAGAACGCTAGTAAGAGAACCTATTACAGAAATGAAAACTATGAATTAAGCGAAATGAACGTTGAATCGGCTGACTTATACTTAGCCGAATTAATTAAAGGGAAGTCATACGTCTGCAAGACATGGGCTGAACCACAGACCGAAGTAGAAATTGACAAAAAGAGTATGAATTTTTCTTTTGACATCACTCAGTTTGATGCCATATTTGATCAATTATATAAAGATAAGCAAATTAGGTTGAGCGACCGCCACAAATTGCCATGCCCCGAACAAATCAGTGGAAAAAAGTACTATAAGTGACATAATGCATTGTCTCATTCAACTGACAGTTGTCTTAGTTTTCAGAATGTGTTGCAGGACGCCATAGAATCTGGAAGAATAACGTTTGAGAAAATGATGGCAGTGGACGACAACCCTTTCCCAAAGCCGTTGGAGTTGAATATGATCAACTCTAACCTAACTAAAATGAATTTGCCAAAATTCAAGCTGGTTCTAGATGAGGATCAAAATGGTCATCGTCCTCGTGCTCTTGAAAGGATTGAAACGTCCCAGGAATTGAGGGTTCCACAAAATATGTGTGTACGTTGCCAGAACAGTATAGAGTGGATGAAAGAACTGGAAGAAACCTATGAAAGGAAGCCATTGAAAATTGAGTCAATAACATGACAGCCAAGAACCTTCGCACCAAGGTTCTATGGAGAACATTCAAACTTCGTCCAAAATATCAGAACGTTTAGGCCAAAGATTCATCGGCCCAATGTGTAGCGTTTGTACCATCGACCGTATTCGTACCATCGGCAATGGAAGAGCTATCCTCATGTGGATGAAATGACAAGGACACAATTGAGACGACATCAAAGGAATTACGGTCATATGATGCGCCAGCGATGTGAAGTGAAAGCTACCATTGACCATAGTCTTCCAACCAATACCCCTGCGAGGAGAAAGCCAGATGTGGACGTCAAGAATGGCGGTGGCAAAGAGGAAATCAACACAAGTTGTAAAGAGCGTACCAAATTTGATCGACGAAAGAAACAGGATGAGACAGATGATGAAGAGCCGCCCATTGTGATTCAGTTTGGCAGCATGCCCCCGGTCGTGGCCAATCATTACATGTTGTCTAAAAAGTTCAAATGGGGGCAGTAATGGGACCCCTGGAAGGAGTGAGGATATCTACGACGGCGAGGAGACGGAATTCGCAACACTCGCCATAAACGATAGAAGAGTCTCGGATGAAGAGCTGACCGATGTAGAGGAAGAAATAGATATAAGAACCGAAGCACAAAGAATGGGAACAACACAAAATCGACTTTTCAGAGAGTTATACGAAGCCGGAAACCCCGCCATGGGGACATTAGGAGAAGACTTGGGGCGATCCTCATATCTCGTGCTATACGGAAAGCCCAAAATAAGACGGATCGTAACCAGAGCAAAAAAAAACAAAGGATATTCACCAGTAATGCTTCCCGTGATGGGTCGATCGCGTTGCCAACTTCCGGATGGGACGAGGAGATCCACCTCAAGTAAATACAAGTAATGATCAAGCAATGGAAATAGGAATATCAGGGAAAGTGATGTTTCCGAGAGACCACTACAGTAAATGACAAAGCATCTCCGACCGCTTTATGTAAAAGCAAAGGCAAACAGAATACCCATCACCAAGGTGTTAATCGACAATGGAGTGGCCATCAACGCTATTCCAATTAGGATGTTGGGGCGATTAGCGAAATCAGAGGACGATCTCATCCCTACATAAGTAGTGCTTACGAGTTTCAATGGAGGAGCAACGACAGCCAAAGGAGTCGTCCCATTAGACCTACAAGTGGGGAGTACTACTAAGACAACAGTATTTTTTGTTATAGACGGACCAACCACGTATAGCATGCTCCTAGGACGAGATTGGATCCACGACATCCAATGTATTCCTTTGTCCCTTCATCAATGTCTGGTTTTTTGGAATCAGAAAGACGAAGTGGAAGTGGTACACGCTGATAATAGGCCCTTCGCAGCAGAGACAAATTCGGCTGAATATTTCATGTATGAAGGAAATTACAGGCCGACTAGAGTGCTAAATGAAGCAGGGAATTCATCCATAGTGGCCAAAAATGACGAGTTGTACACCGTAGAGTTGTTAAATGATTTGTTCGCACAAACAAGGCCAACTATAGTGGCTTTTGGAAGGCCAACATCTGGCCATGAAACCAGCATTTTAAATGAAGCAGAGCGAACAAACTAAGTAACAAACTGCGCTTGCGGCCACTAGAGCCAGCTTAATGGCTTATATGACGGAACGGGAAGTTGAAGCCGACGCCCAGGCTACGATTTCGGCCTTAAGGTGGAAATTAACAACGCATCAGACGGAAGATAGAATAGAGAGGCATGTGGGGTAGATAATTCGAAAGAAGAAGGAAGAGCGAGAAACGAAAAGGCTACGATAGACATGGTTTGACATAAAATGACACGAAAGACGGCACATTAATCAGCTAATCCCTCAGTCCAGAGAGTCTGAGGAGCGAATTCTCGGTCGGAAAGGCGAAACGGCGTATGTATTGGAGTGATAGAAACTTGTATGATCACCCGTTTCCGCCTTCGGCCGGCTCTTCATTCGGCCAATCCCCAGTCTATAGAATCTGAGGTCCCATGTAAGCAGCATGCTCCGCGTAGAGAAGCTCAAGCAAGCTGTTGTTAACGAGCTTAACCCATTCGCAACTCGGGAGGTGCAGTACCTTCCACACAGAGGACCTCGGACAATTATATCGCTAACGGACGCAGCCATCCACAACCTTACATTTCATTTCACACACTTACACTGTGTGGATGGCAGTTAGCGAGTCTTCTTACATTCCATATATTGTGCCACTTACAATATTTTTTACTACCGATCTGCTCGGCTGTTGTCAACGTATGTCGGTCGCTCAAGCTAATTTGCTTGTCCTTATGTAACTGGTCAAATATGGCATCGACTTTAGTAATATCAAAGGAGAAATTCCTGCCCTTTCTATCATTTTTTTTCACTTGCTTGGGGTTACGCCCACGTTTTGCAAACGTAAGGTTTCCCTTTAACCAACTCGGCCAAACATAAATCGGCCGACTCGGTATCTATCTCGCTCATTTCATAGTCAATATTCCTGTAATATGTCCATTTGCTCGAATTCTTTATTTGCTCATCTTCTCGTAATAATCGCTCATAACGCACCACACTAGTGGTGAGTTGGGGAGGTCCCAAAACTCGCGATCCTGAAACTTCTTTTTCAGATCGAGATTTAAGCAACCTTGAGCGATCCTCACAAATTCTTTTTCGGGCAAAGGCACGTAACATCGGCCTCGGGCTACCTTAAACCGTTGTAAAAATGTCTCGACCTACTCTCCTAGCAATTGTCTTAAGTTTGCCAAATCGGTTAAGGCCACTTCAGATTCAGCCTTGTAAAATTGCGCATGAAACAGTTGCTCCATCTGCTGCCAACTTTCTACCGAATTGGCCGGCAGACTGACATACCAGGAGAAAGCTACCCCTGTCAGTGATCCGTGAAATAATTTTAGTTTGTGGAAATCATTGACTTTCCCACACTGGAGGGTAAATCGTCATACGTGTTCCATGGTAGAAACTTCCCTAGACCCCGTAAAGAGGGAAAAATCTGGTATCTTGTAGTTTCTAGGCCATGGATAGGCCACATTGACCCAATCAGGAAACGGTTTCCGATATCTTGGCCGAATTGGCCGTATGCCTAGACCAAATTGATTTTGAAGGATCTCGGTCATTTGTTCCCTTAGCATATCATTGCCATTAAATGGCATAGCTATGGGTGGTGGCTGCGGTCCTATCAAGAGTGGGATATAATCATGATTATGCCCCTGAGGAACCTGAACACCCTGAGGCATCACCACTTCGTTTTGTGCCATATTTGGCCCTTGGTGTATATTCGGCCCTAATGTGGGCCATTGCCTCCAGGACTTATTCCTCCCCTGAGAACCGTAGAGATGTTGGTCCCATGTGGAGGAACATTATTAAGACCAGCCTCCTGATTGCTCGCTGCGGGGAGGGGCGTAGTCCACGGCAGCGCCGTCCCGCCGTTTACACATTTGGCCATTAATTCATTCATCGAGCTTAGATGTTTAGCCATGTTTTCATAATGTGAATTGGTAGTTGATACGAATTTATCTATGACATGCGCATTTTGAAGCCTAACATGTTCGACAACATCCTGTGTGAATACACCGAACAACGCACACACCGCGTTAGGGCTGAGTTCTCTCATAGATTCGTACCGATTAGCATCTGCCAGACCCTCGAATTGACTATGGCTGGAACGTTGGGCTAGTTGGTTTGCTCCAGTCCTCCTTCCTCCGCAGTAAAGCCAGTTTGAGTGTTTCTTTTCGAAGGCATCTCTACTCTTTACACCAAATCTCCCACTGTGGTCGCCAAAAACTGTTTGCGAAATTTTTTATGCGTTAAGAAAAAAGAGCGTGTAAGGTTCAAACCTCCCGAGACAATGTCCCAGCAAGGGGTGTTTGATTAAATGAATAAGCCTCCAAGGGGCGCAAACACACAAGTTACAGTCATAAGATTACAATCTAAGAAATGAAAAATAAAAATATGCTCATTTGAGTCTTCATTTGATCGGGGCTTCTTCTCTTGGCATATATAAGCTTTTATAGTGAAGTTTGTCAAGCATTTTAGGCGATTCTAGTATCTCCCTGCACTTGTTGGATCGTGTCTGTAACCGCTGAGCTGTGCGTCTCAACTGCTTGGTTGTGGAGGAAAACTGTCCAATTGCCATGGTCGTGGGAGTAACTGTATCATGGGTTCTCGTCTAAATGTAATCGCATCATGGGCTTTCGTCCTAACCGCTGGTCCGATCGCCCTTTCTCCCTTCGCTCTTTCTTTAGTCTCAGGGCGATCTCGTACTACGGTGGAGATTTTCGTCTGTTAACAATGCTGCATAGTAAGCAATTAAGTGGGCATGATTGAGAATTAAAAAACATAACAAAAATATTAGGTCTAAGTTCCATTCTTGAAAGATAGATAAACGCGCCACTTAATATCCTAATTAAAACAGTGACCACAAGATCAGGGCCAATAATAGAGCAGAAGCCCTTAATAACCATTCCCCCCACCATAAGGTCTCTTAGAGGCAAAATTCACACGAATGTT